>JANHFJ010010603.1:2469-13102 GCA_032468195.1 Cerberus rynchops
CGAGTATGAGAAAAGCCATGGTCCAAAGAATTCGCCCTCCCCCTCCGCCCCCCCTCGTTTAAAAGGCAGCTCACATCCACTCCCGAAGCGCTGGGTGTGGCAAAGCCACGGCCGCTCACCTCGGGGCGGGGTCTGGGCAACTTTCTGAAAAGCGTTGGCTTAGGAGGCGCGCAGGTCGTGTTTTCGGGGGGAAGGGTGGGGGTTTTGTGGGGTTGTTACTTTAAAACGGGGAACACCCGTCTTAGTTATTGTTAGCGGGAAAGACTTTACTCTGACGTGCGGTAAAATGGTAAGTTCAAGGAGGCCGTCTATTCCATTCAGGCAAGGATTGGCTTTTCCGTGATACAACTCTTGTTGGGTTTTTAAAAAAATGGTTTAAAGGTCCGGGGGAAAAATAGTGAGAGTAAACAAGCGAAGTTTGGCATACAAACTGCCTAAAGCGAGAGGAAGGGTTTTGTAAAACCAAACTTAAAAAACAACACTTGCCTAAAGAGATTTCGATGCAGGTTGCTCAAATACGGGACTGAAGGCCTAGGTCAAGCCCTGGCATTATGAAGAAGGGGACAAGAAAAAGGCGGGAAGTGGCTGCTCACGCCGTCCTTCGAGGTGGAGGCGTGCAAAGGATGGTAAGCTACGTCGAGCGGCACAGGAAGGCCAAACGAAAACTAGGTGAAGATGGTTCTGAGGCGGAGGCGCGATCACCATTTTGTCGCCGCGTGGGAGTCAACGATCGATTTATGCTCGCCACGAGTCACTTTGTGCGGCCGATCGCGCTAAACCACAGTTGTAAAAAGCCTCTTTCCGTCCTTCGCCCTCCTGTCTGGGAGTGTTTTATGGAGGGAGAGCGCATTCTTAATTATCGCTAATAGATTTAATGGTGTGAAATTACTAGGTTAACGAAAACCCTATCTATAAGTAGTTTCAGAGATATGACTAGACCCTTTTGGTTTCAGTGCGATTTCTTCCAAGATAAACGTAGATCGGATGGTAGCCAGTATTAAGTTATCAGACTTCAATTCTGCCTGCACTTAACTCAAAGTAAGTCTTCAGAATAGGTTGATCTCGGACGTTGAATCCGCCAATAGTGTTGTAAGTTTGGACTGGAAAAATAACGGCCGCCTTTTCATTTTACTATGTTAACTGCAAACAGGCAAAGACTCAGCCCCCCCCCAAATTAGCAACTTGAGTTCAGCTTCTCCACTGAGGTTTTTTCCCCTTGAGCTTGGTATATATCAAGCATATATCAAGTCAACCATATTTAATAAGATGGATGTTTTAAAAAGTTTTGTATTTGGGATCTCAGATAGTATCAGAAGCCAATCCAGATACATTTGATTAATTTGTTATTTTGCAATTTATATAAACTTCGTTCAGCATAGTCAAAGTATTGTAGTTCAACACAACACTCTTTAAGAGGATGCTTCTGATCAGCTGATTGGTAGGTTGTTCCATAAAAGTTTGCTGGGTTTGTGTTTGCAAATAGTAGTTTAAAAGCATTCATATAAAGGATTGCTATAGTAAATTTAATTCCAGTGACCTTGGTTAAGAGGACCAAATTCTTGCTATCAATTCAAAGTATCCTTGGAAGCTACTGAATTAAGGAATATTTTCTAGATATGTGTAATAGTGTTTAAGGAGGAGGATTTTTTGTTTAAAACATAAAATTTGTTTTGTAGTCTACTTCAAATCAGGACTCTCAAAATACAAATATTCCACGGGAAGAAAGCTCTCAGTTACCTGCTACCAGCCAAGGATATGTTCTGCCTGAAGGGAAAATCATGCCAAATACCATTTTTGTGGGTGGAATAGATATAAGGGTATGTATTTATTTCATAATAGGATTTCAGTTGTTAGGCTGTGTCTTGTGTTTTCACAAAAACTTTGAGAAGTTGAATTCTGCACAATGAAGATTGCAATCCTAAGTAAAAATAAATCCATTGGCAGTATCTTCTAAAAATTGTAAAACAAGTACTGGATCCAAAGTTTTCAGTGGAAGTTTGATATGTTCTCTTTTAAAATGTTCTTATACTTAGGCTATGTTGGGAATACCGATGTTTAAGTTAACAGTATTTTACTACAGGGCCTTTCTGTAGTATTACTTTCTTGTAATGTTTAGTATGCCTTTATATAATTTATCCCTAGATGGATGAGACAGAAATTCGGAGCTTTTTTACACGATATGGCACAGTTAAAGAAGTGAAAATAATCACTGACAGAACTGGTGTATCTAAAGGGTAAGTTGGTTGGTTGGCTTGGGTGGCATTGATAGAAATAATTGTGAAGGTGTTAAATAGCTACAGTACTTAGATCAAACATTACCAGTATTCAAAGATTAACTGGTAATGAATGGTATTAATGAATAAAAAGTTTATAAACTGAACTGCAAGTTTCAGGCATAAACTTAAATTTTTCGATGGTGCTCTTAGTTTTAATTAGCCACTCCTTTGTTGCTATAATGTTTAATTATAAGATTGCTTTATTGTGTGTTATTTTAGTCTTTATTGTAGAATCAAATGATAGGATATAATTTTTTTTTAAATAAAATAATAGATAATATCACCAGAAACAGCCACTGGTCAAGTTAGGAGTTTTACCTTCAATCTCCTTTATGTTAAAAGTAGCCATTGGTCTTCTAGTTTAAGAAGTTCATGTTCTTGAAGATGGAGGGATATAAACATTCTCATTAATTTGATCCCTTTATCTCTGTTATATTTGGTTTTCTACTTTTCTGAATGCAACTATTTTAATGCAGAGCATTGAATTACATAGTGGAATATTAATTCAAATGGAATATTGATATACTTTTATCTTTGTAGATATGGATTTGTATCATTTTTGGACAACGTAGATGTACAGAAAATAGTAGAAGTAAGTTGTTAATTTGGGGTCTACGCGGAATAATTTAGAAATCTTGTATTTGTTTCTTTTTTGGAATAGAAATCACAAAAAAAAATAGAAAAGGGATTTGATCAGACTATTGATGCTTAGAATCTGTTTACAATTTGGAATGTAGATGGCCTTTTTATACAACTTTTTTTTTTTGCCAAATACTACTTTCATGCCCAAACAAAATAGTCATCAGACCAAATACTTACGTTATTGTGTTAACTTGGTTTGATTATAAAAATAATAAGTTTATTCAACTGAGAACCAGTTATTACTCTAAATAGATTTAAGATGATGAATATTTATTACAATCTTATATGAATTCATTTAGTATGACCTATATTTCAATCCAGATTCACTTCTGAACAAGAGAGATGTCAAGTCTGAATTAAACCATAACTAGAGTGCAACCAGTACAAATGCATCCAAATAAGCTTTCTCCTGTGTTGTTAGTATGGAAGGTAAAATGATCAGTGCTGGCAGGGACTTTCAGGTTCAAAGAGCATCCTTTTAACCCTGAGCTACAAATATTCTCTTCTATTGGTCTTTTTCAGTGTCTTAATACTATCCAATAATAAAATGTATCTTTTCCTTTGGAAAGAACACAAACTGCAGTTATATCGGAGCATTGGCCACTGATGAGGAAAACATTGCAATTTGTGCATTGAGGATTTTACCATTATAACTGTCTAAAATTAATAAAATATTTTTGCTGATGGAAGTGAAATTAATAAAAAATTTAAAAATTGCTACCTTCCCAACTATTTCTGAAGTGTGGTATTCAGTTAATAGGACTTGGACCTAAGAAATGATTGGATTCACTATTTTGATCAGCTTTTCAAGGTGAATAAAATAAAACTGATCAAGAAAACTGGATAAATTTTCTTATATTGGATTCCAGCCTTCTTTATATAATCCAAATTGCAAAATTTGAATTATTTTTACCAGAAAAAATGCAAATGAACATTAATTTGGTTTTGAGATGTTTGCCAGACTATCCTGGAGGATGGCTTATTTAAAAGTCTTTAAAATGCAGTCTTCTTATTTGTGTTTCAATCCCCTACTCAAACACTTTATTACTTTCATTCCTCATAAAAGGAAATGGGCTATGTCTGCACCCAGATTAGGGGATATTGAAGAGAAATTTCATCTGTAATCCAAGTCTTCTCTGTTCTATAGTTAATTGTAACATCAGTAGAATTCGATTCTGCAGTGTCTTGAAAATTCCATGGGGCATTTAGCAATCCTTTCACCTGAAGATTGGGCCACATAATAGATTTTACATTTCTGCAGAAGCTGAATCTAGAAATTTTCTTTTCTATTCAATTAGTTCTATTCAATTAGTCCATGATACTCTTAATGCAGTCTAACAAAAAGCAGATGAGCTGTGTGTATTGCTGAATATAAATTAAGTACAGAGATAGTCATAAAATACAAGGTGGCTCCTAATGAGAAGTTTGGAATAATTATTTAAATTCCTAAGTATAAATTGAAAAATGTTTGAGCAGAAAGACAGCTGGGCAGTACAATGATACTACCAATCTTTGATGCTTTTGACATCAACATGTGTGCATGGGTCAGGCATACTATCAGTACAAAGATGGACTTGTGATCGATCACAATGACCCCATTTCCTCACTAATCAGATGCCTGTTATGGTAAAAAAAATGATCTGGAATTGTCGCTGAGTGTATTTTTATTATTTTTTATATATTGTATTTAGAGACCATCCATTTCCCACATAGAACAATTCTGGACAGTGAACAAATAGATATATAAATACAAAAGCTATATATAAATATATTAAAAACAGTTAAACACAAACATAAAATAAAAATTTCAGAATTAAAAATACAGAAGAGGCTTCAGTGAATTGCAAGGTCAGGTCTCCCAAGTATTTTTGAAAAGTGAGGGCCTGCTTCAGGTAGTTTTTATAATTACTGTAGCTCTTCTGTTCACTGATATGTTATTAAATGATTGCTTTTTTATTTAAGGGATTTCCAGTATGATTGATTAATTATGTGCCATCAAGTCATTGTTGACTCATTTGTCAATGGAATACTTCAGCTTTAATTGCCTTCTCATTCTTGATCTTTGTTGTCTTAGAAGTTTAATACAGCTAGTGATAATTCATACTATTAACCTGAAAGAGAATTCTCTGATGGTCTTCACATTTGCCAGTATGGTATTCCAGTCCCCTATGATAGTTACAGACTATAAGTAGTTACATTAATTGAAATTATTGATAATATTTAATCTGTTGAGCGAAGTACATGAATCAAAACCTTTAACTTACTCTTTTATAGTCACAAATAAACTTTCATGGAAAGAAGCTCAAATTGGGACCTGCAATAAGGAAACACCCAAACTTATGTGAGTATTATTGAATTTGATAGGACGTATAAAGAAAAGCCTCTTAATATAACAAACAGTTTCTAGATAAATAGAAGGATGGCAAAAACACTTGGAGGTATACACAAACAATATTGATTTATTACTATTCTACCATCAGTTACTCACTTTCTTTTGCAGAATGGACATATGAAAACCACTGTCATTGTACAGTAAGTCTTGTCAGTGGTGTAATTCAAGTGCATGCTGATTACTAATTTATGTGGAAGACTGAAATATATTTAAATATTGGGATTTTTTTAGGTAGAAGATAACTTTATTTTTCCTTATCCCACAAGGTGCCTATCATGTGCCACCCAGGCCAATGCTTATTAATTCCCCTACACCTCAGTTCCATAGTGTATGGAGTAACCAGGAAACATATATGCAGTCTCCAGCTGTGATGAGTCCTGTCACACAATATGTTCAGGTAAGGTTTTTAGAATGAAATTTAATTACATTTCTGAGTAAGTAAAATTTTATATAATATTGATTAAAAATATTCCAATGAATTATATTGTTAAATTGGCATACTTTCAGATGCAAGCTTCTTACTAATAGCTAAAAACATTTCATAAGAATATAGTATAAACTATTTCTATTTCGTGTTTGAACTATTCTGGGGATACCATCAAGGTCCCCCCCCTTTTTTTTTTTATTCCTGGTGGCTGTCAGAGTTAAAGTTACATAAATTGATAAAGTTTAGTTGGATAAGATGGAATTAATGTTTATTCATCTGTCATTTCCCATGTCATCTTCTGAAGTGGTAGTACTATTTCTTGAGTATATCTGGGATGTGGGACTATTGTCTTTGATTCATAATTACTGCTGGATGGAAGCTGTGGCCAGGAGAGCTTTTGCTCAGTTGTGACTGGTGTGGTCTGGAAAGAAAAGCTCTGGCTACAGTGAGCCATACTTTTATCACCATGCAGTTAGACTTTTGCAATCTATTCAGCATGGACTACTTCTGAAGGTCACTTGAAGAATACAGGAGAGGCAAAGTTCAGTGGCCCATTTGCTAATGCTGTTTCTTAAAATATACTTTTTTCAGACTTTTGGTTGATTAGCCATAGATTTACAGGTACAATTCAAGATACTATATTTGACTTTTGTTTTATTGTACAGTATTTTATAACAAAAGTACAAAAAAATCAAAAATACAAAAGATAAGCAGTGAAATAAAGATTGTTAATGAATTGAAAAAGCTACCTGTGTTTACCCAAAAATATGAGCTGGTCTTATTTTCCTCTGGGCCCCAAAATAAGCACCTGGGTTTATTTTGGGGGGATGTCTTACCCAATTACTTCAGGAGCACCACAGCTAGGCCTTCCATGCCCCGAAACCTGTTGCACCACTGACAGACTTCTGCAGCCTCTCACAATCATCATGTTGCACCATTTCATGCACACCATTTCATGTGCAAGTGGTTGGACCAGCACAGTGAGCCTCACAGTGCACTGGCACAAGCACTGGCACTGGCGCAGTGAGCTTGCAGTGTCTGGCTGCAAGTTGCAGCAGAAGTTGGGCAATGACATGATATGTTGGGGCATGGGAGGCAAGGCTGTGGTGGTCCTAAGCGAGTGTGAGAGACATGGGGCAGCTTCCCCCTGTCCTAGCTTGATTTTTATGTGTGTGCCTTGCCCCACCTCGTACAACCAGATGTATTTTTTTGGTAGGGCTTATATTGGGGCAGATGTGAAATTGGGCTAGAGTTTGTTTTGGGGGGTAGGTTGTATTTTCGGGAAAACACCATAAATAAAAACAAATAAAAGGACCTGAAGAATTTTTTTTTTAAAAAAAACCAAGCATGTAATAAAGTACAAATCACTCACACAGCAGCAAGGATGGCTCTGGCGCAATGCTGGAAAAGTAACTTTGTACCGACAGAAAGATTGATAATTCAAGAAATCCTGGACTATGCCAAAAGTGACAGATTCACTATGGAATTAAAAGACAAGGACGTGTCCAAGTATTATGAAATTTGGGAAAAATTATATAAATGGATAAGCAATGAAATTAATTAATGAAAGGAGTAAGTGAATATTTGTACTTGAATACTAATATGGAATTTGGGATGAGTAAGAAAAGATATACATATACTGTCAAAAGAATTGTAAGTAAGAGGAACATTGTAGTGACATGTAAATGTAAATGTTTTATTAGAATTTTGTTTGTCTGTGATGTTTGTTCAATAAAGTTCATTTTAAAAATTTTAAAAAAGTAGAAATCACTGGTTTACAATAATTACTTTATAATTGGGTATTGTTGTCAAATCAAAGCTTCAAATTATTTACTTCTATTGGAATTGACCTATTTATCCAAAGAGATCCTCCCGAGAGTGAGGGTGGCTAAGGCCAATAAGTATTTATTTTATCACAACATCTGCATTCTGGGACAATATGGAAATTTATTGGTTCCCTCAATGAAAGCCTCAGGAAACCAGTGAAACTGAACTTTTCCTTTGGGTTTTTGGAATATTCTTCATCCTCATTATTTCTACTTTATACTGCTATTGCTGATTTTTGTATTCTCAATACTTATGGTATTAGGATTTAAGACGTAATAACATTAATCATGCAAAGATTCCAAGGGCCTGTGAACTTCATCTAATCACCTTTGTAATTTAAGGCTACTTTTTCCTGCCCTGTCTTCTGAACAATTCTGAATGTTGTATAAAAACATTATTTCCCCATTGTTGTTTCTAAGTACCTGCAACATTTCCTCATAACTTTTTCTTTTTAGCTCCTTATGGTTGCTTTTCTATGAAACACTCAATTTTAGCAATGTCCTTCCTAAAATGCAATGATCAAAACTGGATGCAATTTTCTTGGTACAATCTGATCAAAGTAGAATAGGGAGATACAGTGATTTCTTTCCCTTTTGCATTAATGACTTCAGTTGATGCATCTTTGAATAGCATTTGCTTTTGGGGGCACTCTGCATTATATTGTTGGCTCATATTAAACTTGTAATTCATAAACACCCTTATTTTTCTTTTACATGCTCTGTTGTGTGATTATTCCTCATCCTTCCTTCCTAAGTTTCATCTTTTATTTTTGTTTGGGACTTAGTATTATTGAAATACATCTTGCTGTTTCGTCATTATTCCAGTTTGTAAATATCTATTTAATATTGATACTGTCTTCCAAGATGCTCATTATTATCTCTACATTTGTTATATAAACAATTGATATATTTTAAGTCCCTCTTCCAAGATGTTTATATTGAATAATACAGGAGACCTGTGGTATGTCGCTGAACAGTTTCTTCCAGCTTAATGCAGAGCCATTCACTTATTTTTGGAGGAGATAGATTTTCAGCCAATTCTGTGTCAAATTTGTTATGCAGTTAGTTTATATTTTTCCATCTTTTCTAGTAGAATCTCCTAGAAGAGTTTTGAGTGCTTTGCTGAACTCAAGGTAAATTGTATCTTCCACATCCATGCTTATTTTCCACCATGGTCAACTGAACTGATATCCTATTAAATAAGACCAGATTGATTTGGCATGATATATTCTTGATAAATCCATGCCAAGTTCTCCAAAGTAATGAATTATTTTCTAAACGATCACAGACTGAGTTTATAATGGATCCTTACGTTTTCCTTGTTACCTGAAACTGATCAGTTTGTGGTTATATGGAACCTCTATTTTTTCTCTTTTGAACATTTGCTTTTTTCCAGTGTTTTTGTGCTAATTTCCCTTAATATTCTGGAGGGGGTCTCTAGGAAGAATCTTCTTCAGATCTCTCAGATGTAATTGAACTTATATTTACTCTGATAAATTTATGTTCATTGATAATAAAATTTTAAAGTTTTTGCCTGTCCAGTTGTGACCAGTTCAAGGGAGCAGTGCTCATCTCTGACTGTCAGCCGAAGGAGCCTGTGTTTTCTGAGAGATATTTTCATGTGACATGCATGGAAATATGGAACATAGTAATCTTCCTGCCAAAGTGGTATCTATTTATATACTCACATTTGAATGATTTCAAACTGCTAGGTTGAAAGGAGCTAGTGTGAGTAATAGCAGCGCATCTGTTGCACAGCACTTGGATTTTGACCCAGGCTGTCAGTGTTGCAGCTGACAAACCCAATGTCTTAACTGCTAAAACATCACCTCACCGCATCATTCATGATAGACATGTGCTTCCTAATTATGTATTTAATTCAAGTTTAATTCCCTCCTTTTGCTTATGTCCAATCAAATCCATTTCTACTTTGGGGAGAAGGAAAAGAACAGAAGGTGTTGCACTTTCTCCTCTTGCTGTCACCTGTTGCTATAAAATATTTTGCTTCTCCCTTTTTTTTCTTTTACAATACAGAAAAAAGCAATTTTTGCATTTTTAGAATCTCTTGCTATATAATTCTTTTTGTCTGTTTTTATCTTTCTGCAGATACAAGTTATATTGATTTCCTAAAATGCACTCAATTTTTTAAATATTTTTTGTCAACAATGCATTTTTTCAGAATTGTAGCTACAATTTCTATAGGTCTTGCTTATTTTAAATCTTCTGCCCATTTATTTAGATAAAACTTCGTTGTACAGTTTTCAGATATGAGTGAAGGCTTATATTCTGTTCTTGTGAACACGGGAGAAAAGATAGCAAGCTACATAGTATATAATTACTATTAGTTAAATTTATTTGCTGCAAATCACTGGTTTCTTGTGATTTAAGCTAATTATGTTTGAAATAGCAACCAACTAAGAATTGCTAACTAAAAAACAAAACGATAAGCAACACAAAATAAAAAGAGATCCATGATTTTAAAGTTTACACTAACTGGTTGATGCACAAAACAATTTGTTTTGGATTATGAATCACGTTCTACCAATAAGAGATTATAGTAAATGTATTTTGCCATGACTTCTGTCTTATAAGTACAGAAACATTTTCAAAACAGATTTCCAGACTTGTTCATGTAGAAAACTATCCAAAACTAATTTTGTTTTTGAATTTATAGGCATATCCTTATGGTTCTCCAGCTTTATTAATTCAGCAACAAGTTCCTGTAGGATACCAACCAACTTATAATTATCAGGTTTGTTTGAGTATATTTCAATTTTAGTATCCAAAAATTCAAAGTTAAGTCTTGTCTTACCCAAAGATGTTTTAATATGGCTTTTAGAGCATTCCACTTGATACTTTGAAATGTAGTTGTAGGAATAAATTAAGCAAGAACATATGTGTGTGTGTGTGTGTGTGTTTGTTTGTTTTTTTTGTGAGGAAAATACTTGGTTACCCAAACATGGGAGAGACCAACTTTGGTTCCCTTTTGCCTTTCAGCTCATCTCAAAATTCAGGGAGGCCGGTATAGATCTATTTAAACCTTATATGATATCATCATATATCTATACAG
>JANHFJ010010607.1:0-13903 GCA_032468195.1 Cerberus rynchops
CCTCCCTTTTACTGCAGAAAAAAAAACAGTTCAATCACAGAAATCTTTTACTAGATCAATTCAGAAAGTTTAACATTTCATAAAACTTCAGGGTCAATAGCAAATCAGTCATACGGTTTGCCTAACACTGAGTACTACATACACAAGTTGAAATTCTGGAGAGCAAATAGAAACATTACTAATGATTTTGCTTACAGCTCCGATTGTTCTACTTCAGGGACATTTTTAATAACATTGATTTACAATTTCAGTTTGACCAAATGTGTTTAGATGCAATGAATATAATTGAAGCCAGGAAGTTGTACAAGGAGTCCTTGTTCAATGACAGTAATTGAGACTAACAACTCCATCGCTAAGTGTTACAGTCATAAAGCATGACATTACATGACTTTGTTGACTTACAAAGGCAGTTGCTGTTGCCATTATTAGGCAAATTCAAGGTATTCATTAAGCGCAATGTCACATGATCACCATTTGTAATCTGTTGACTTCCCCAATACCTTTATTTATTGGAAGTGAAGGTCACAAATGGCAATCCAATGACTGCTGGACTCTGCAACGGTCGTAATTGGTCAACAGTTGCCAAGGGCCCAAAATCACAATTACATAACTGCGGTATACTATGATGTTTACTACTGTGAGGACCAGTCCTACATCTCATTTACTGCTGTTACCTATTTTTATTTTTCTTTATATTTTATACATTGATAAAACAATAAAAGTTATAGAGTCTGTATTCAATGCTTTCATAACTTTGAACAGTCCCTGAACAAATGGTATATGCTTTGGATTAAAACATTTTTAAATGAATGTTAATAGTTGTTTTAAAACATGACAAGGATATGATCAAATATGGACTATATGCAATATAATCAGCACAGGTGTTCTGGTAAGACTTTAAATATTGGGTGTAGGTATGTGTGCATCTTAATTCAAGTAATGCCGATATTTTTGCCCTAAATTCTTTAAGGGAAGGGAGATGTTTTCTTCTACTATTGCAGTAGTTGTAATTTGTTTATTTATTATTTATTTATTAATTCTATATGCTGCCCATCTCACTATCGAACAGCTAGGGTGGCTTACCATACCGTAAAAAAATACATAAACATGTTAAAACATTAAAATTAACAAGAAATTTGCTAAACTAGTACATGAATGGGATGGAGTGGGATATTCTTAATCCAGTAGCCAACTCCAGTGGGTAATGCCCCCATCATGGCACCCAGCCAGTCGGTACAGTAAAGTTTTTAGGCCCTTCCAGAGGCTGGGAAGGTGGGGGCAGATCTCATCTCCAATGGCACAATGCTCTAGAGGGCAGGAGCCATAGCAGAAGAGGCTCTTACCCAAGATCCTGCCAGCTGAAATTTCTTGACCAACGGGATCTGCAGCATGCCCTTCTGCCGGAGTGAGTGGTGCAGGCCAATCCCTCTGGGGTGAGATTGTTAGAAGAACCATTTGTTTCATTGCTGCTAGCTCCCTATGTCGATTTGTTCAGCTACTCTTTAATTTAGGATTTTGGTTTGGGATATACTTCTCTTCGGCTACATACATGCCTCTAATATGCAGCTAGGTAAATAGTCCATTATTTATCCCAAAATATATTGAAAGTAGATTTAATGGATTTATTATCTGTAATTATTACTGAAATTTACATTTCAGTCACTAGAAATATTATGAGATAAGGTACAATAACAAATAGATTTTTGTAAGCCTCCCAGATTGATATTAACATTAGACAGTTACAAATACATATTAACAGAGTTGGAAGGGACCTTGTAGGTCATTTCGTCCAACCGCCCGCCCAAGCATACCCAGTTACACAAACAACTTCACTATTATCAATTCAACCAGTAGGACTATACTCACTGATTTCATTTAATTTCATCAGTGAAAATCTATATCCAAAACTAGTTGCATGCAAAAAAAAAGGTATGCTCCCAATTAGTTAAAATATCCATATTGATATTTGACCTATTTAGAATCTAATATGTTTTTTTAAATTTTGCAATACTTTGCAATCATGCAGATGTAATGCTTTATTCATACATTTGCCTGTAACTGTAGAATCGGTATAGCTGGCCTAGCCAGCTATTTGTTGTAGTTTTCAAAATGTGAAGCAATCAGCATTCTAAATACTTTTATTACATTATCCAATGCTGACTAATTCATATCACAGTGAACTAATTCAGTTACCTAAAAGATTACAAGTGTAATCAAATAGCCAAAATGTTCTTTCTTTGTAGTTGTTGACATTGAACAATACGAGGTACAATGAACTTGATATTAGATGAGACATTTTATAATATCTATCTGCATGATTTCCAATTTATTCTTTATAAAGCTGCAAGTAAATATAAAAAAAATACTGTTTCTGTTATAATTGTGTAGGCAATAGACTTTCTGTATGCAGTTCATGAAAGGCTAATTGTGAAGCTACAATTTTAAATATATTTGGTTTCTTTGTTTGTTGAGGGAGTTCACATATCCAAATAGGAAAATTAACAAACCTTCTGTTTGAAGAGTGAAACAGTTTTCTTTGACCTGTACATAATGTTCTCAAGAATGTTGAAGAAAAGTCATATGCTAGAACAATGTACGTGCTTAAATAACTGCTTTCATTATTTAGTTTAGAATGATCTCTAAACTATTATTACAGGGATGTAATATTTTATATGGAATACTATAATAATTTACTGTTGATTAGAACCTAAATAAAATAGATGGTTTAGCCATCTATTTGCCGACTTAGAAATAATTTACACTGAATTCAGTTAGTCTAATTCCTTAGTGTATTTATAGTGTAATTTATGTTATTGCTATGAATTAATTAATATTGATATTATATTTTTATGTGGTAATCCATTCAGTTTGGATTGATAGAAGTTTGCAGTTTGTTTCAGAAGTTTGCAAATATTAAGTGGCACCAAAATTTCTAGCATGGCAGGATAAACATAATTTGCTATGACAGATGATCTTCGAACTTTTTAAAAAAACAAACTAAAGGAATAAATAGCCCTGAGAAAAAATTAGAGAAGCAAGAATTTTGGCCCAGAACAGCTTTTTTACTGTTTACAAGGAAAAACATGCATTGAGGCTTTGTTATTTTTTTTATGAATATGAGAACTTCAGGGAAAGAATAAGTGAATGGACAATGCTGTATTATATTGTTTAAGTGTGGGAGAATGGTATGCATGATTTTATATTACAGCATGAAATGTGAAAATAAAAGACAAATATAATTAAAAGGTCTGTTTTTTAATACTTGTTTATTAAATATATAACAAAGAGCTCTTCCTTATATTAGTTTTCTAATTATCTGCATTAAAGTCAATTATCTTTATTAAACTAACTAAAATCTATCATTTAAACTGCAGTCCCTTTCAAACATGAAAGAAATAGGAGGGGCAGCTATGAAAAAGAGACTGAGAGGGATGTTTGTCCCATTTCCCTTCTATTAGTTCTAATTTCTGTCCTACATTCTCCTCTTGGAACTTTCCCTTTCATCCCCATTTTTCCTCCCTGAGCCTGAAATTCTTTAACAGTAGACTCTCTTCCTATATTACAGTACGTGGAGTACACTTGCTGTATTCTACTCAACTGAGCTTTGTCATGCCTATTCAGCAGAAGACAGCTGAAATATAGAAAAAGCACAGTTCCACGTGTAGAATTCAAAGGAAGAATTGATCACATTGAATTGCTTACATTGAAAGTAATCTGGTTACAGCCTGGTTATTCAAAGCAACAAACAAAAATTAAACACATCCACTTTATCCAATTTCAATACTTTGAAAAGTACAATCAGCAAGATAGTTTGTTGGGTGGGAGGCAAGTTGTATATTAGAAACTCATTAATTAATGTTTGGTAGCAGAGATGAGGATGTTGAGGTACTCTTTAGGAGTGCCAGGATGGATAGGATTAGGAATGAGCACATCAGAAGGACAGCTCAGGTCGGCTGTTTTGGGGACAAAGTCAGAGAGGCCAGATTGAGATGGTTTGGACATGTGCAAAGGAGGGATAGTGGCCATATTGGTAGATGGATGTTGGTGAGGGAGCTGTCAGGCAAGAGGTCAAAAGGAAGGTCAAAGATGAGATATATGGATGTGCTAAAAAAGATGATTCACTGTGACGACCCCTAGTGGGAACAGCTAAAAGAAGAAGAAGAAGATTAGTTAATGTTTGGATTATATTGTAGTATGTTTTTTCTTTATATAATATTGATACCGTAAGAGTTTTTTTCTTGTTTAACTACTGGTTTAATATAAGCTAGTCTTTTGCAATCTGTTGCTTTTCAGATATTTTGGACTATAACTTAAATAAGATACAAGTTGCAAAATGACTGTTTATCTGAAACCTGATATAATCCCTTTTCAGGTTATAGAATCACTAGGAATTATTATTTATAAAGCACTGGATTATGGCTTGAAAGAGAATGAAGAGCGAGAGCTAAGCCCACCTTTGGAACAACTGATTGATCGTATGACTAATACAGTAGAAGCAGATGCAATCAAAGATGAAGGTTATGAAGCTCTGGATGAAGCTGCAGATGATGAACATAAAGACAATATTGAAGTTATACAGTCTTATAGAGATGTCATGAAGGTATAGCTTTAATCTATTCATCCAATGTTGATATTTAAGAAACAGTTAAAGTAAATGGTACTGACATTGTGGTTGTCTAATAAGAATATTAGAGTTTACCTAGATATTATAACGTTAACTCTGTTCACCCTGACAGTATATTATAATTTAAAATATTATTTTCATCTGATAATATGCCTTGGCACAAATCCATTTTTTTGTTTTTGTTTTTACTGCATTTCAGTTTTCAAGAGTCTATTGTCTTTTGCTACAGTCATTCCAATGCGAACCTTCTTGGGAATTTCTGCATTGATGTAATATTCTCCTACAACCCACACATTCTTAGCACATTCCATTTTAATATAAACACATACCACTGAGATCTGTTTATTTCAGTCAGATTAAAATCTAAAGAACATTTTTTTTGCAATATGCAAAGTTGGGTATATAAAAAAGTATTTTTCTGTAAACTGTCCTTTATTTAATCTTATTTATTTAGCATTGTAAAGCTACCTTTTAATTCAGCCATGAAAGTTTTTCTGTCAACATACACTATTCACATCTTAAGAAGGTACTTCCTCTATATAGTTATTAACATAGCCTTTGAGTGAACATTGATTCCTGGTGACTTTCTTCCTTACTTAATGACCTGTTGCTTGGCAACTGTTTGAAGTTACAACCTCAGACACTATCCAGGCTTCTTACAAATTGGTTCCAGAGTTCTGACAGCTGCACACCTCATCGCAGTCAGACCGCTGGATTTCAGGCACTTGACGACTTGATTTTGTGGCCAATTGCAGCATTCCTTGAATTCATGACCACAATTTTGGTCATTGTTTGGCAGTTTATGACCTCTTTGTCTTGGTTCCACAAAAAAAAAAAGCCAGTAAGAATATGATTGATGTAACGACATGGGCATTTATTTAATGACCATAGTGTTCACTTAACAACTGCTGCAAAAAAGTAATAAAATCTGATCCAGTCACATGGGTACCTCATCTTACGGCCATCATGACTTAAAGTCCAGTCTCCACTATGGTCATGTCAGAACTGCCTATAATGTAGGCATGGTTTTCTATTGCCTTCTCTTTGGACATTTCTTTCAACTTTAAAGGCTATTCAGTAGACTAATATCAAACGGATACAATCCTGCTTAGCTTGTTGAGCTCTACCTGCTTATATGCCATCCAATGGATGCCTATTATGTAGGAGAAGATTTGGATAAAGAAATGTCCAATTTCACCTGATCAAAACAACTTTCTACAATACTGTACCATAGGTTACTGCACATAGAATTTGGGTTTGTGTGCTTTCTATATGGCTGTGCTACAATTAGATCAAGCAAAGTATGCCAATTTATGAGAAAGTTACAAGTTGCCTCTTCTTCTTTTACTATTCATACTGAACTATCCAGTTCCCACCACATTCAACTTTTTCAATGTTTCTTCTAGCATACCTAATACTTTACTGTAGCACAGTTACAGGTAGCCGTTTTAATATTCATTACTCATTAAAGATCACATATTGCCTATAACTTTTTGATCAACATTTGCTCATTTTAGAATTTGTTTTCTTTTTCCCATCTTTACTAAACTTTCAACAAAGTTACACGTATTCATCTACTCTCTTTATTTTTCATCATACAACTTTGATCATATAGTTCTTTGTCTTTAATAAGTTGATTGTCTGATGATACCTCATGGTATTATATAATCTAACTAATTATTCAAATTCTTAACCCACTGCTTCCCATAGCTGGGTAAATTACTCAAAATTTAGTAAAATGATTTTTCTTTCGGTAATGACAGATAAGCCCATTGCCCAGTCACAACAGAGACATTTAAATTGACTTAAATGGTTTTGCTTACTTTGGGTAAAATACTTTCTGATAAGTAGTTTTGGATAATGAAGGGAAAAAATGGTGAAGCGTTGTCTTAACCAATAACACAACATCATCTGCAAACATCCCTTACACATACCGCAAATGTTCCTTATGTTTTTATCCACAAATACATTAAACAACCAAGGAGACACTCTTCTCCCATTCCTATCCAATTTTCAACCATTCATTAAGCATTCCTTTCTGACAGATGGTTTATTGTCATCATATGCTGCACCCACTATGTTCAGCAAACAACCATCAGTTCCATAATTATACAAAAATCTGGACTGCAAACTTCTTCCTAGCACAATGACACAAATGCACTTACGAAATGTTAATTTTTAAGAACAATTATAATTTGCTTCCTTATTTGCTGAAATCATGCCTATTTTCTGTGTAAGAGAATTATAGGGTTTTTTTAAAAAACCATTATATTGCTTGTGGTAGATTTCTGTATATGTAGCAAGTTTGGATAGCTTTGATGGTTTACAAAAGTATACTCAGATAAAGTAATGATAACATTCTTTAAAAAAATAAAAAATTCTAGAAGACTTGTTTGAAAGCTACTTTTTCTCAATTTTGCTGTAATAAAAAAAGTTTGTAGATACCGTAAGTAATTCTCCTCCTCATATGAACTGAAGCACTTTTTAATTTTTTTATTCTGAAGTGCTGCACACCTAAATACTACACAATACATAAGTATCTCTGTGTTATCTTTTTCAGGCTAATCTTTCTTGGCGAATGGCATTTTAAATTCTGGGTTTTTGTTTTTTGGTTTATTGAAGAAAGCTATGCTATCCTGTACAAGTAGTCCTCAACAGTTCACTTAGTGACCATTCGAAATTACAGCAGCATTGAAAAAAATGACTTATGACCATTGCGGCATCCCCATATCACATGATTTACATTTGTTTACTTGAGAACCGACTCATAATGGTTGTCGCATCCTGGGGTCATATGATGCCCTTTTGCAACTTTCTGACAAGATTTCCCTTGAGTTCACAACTGTGATATAGCCAAATTTATGGATGCCAGAACTAATCTTCCTCATTTCTAAATCACTTTTTGGATTTTATCATCTTCACAGTTAAACAGAGACTTTCTTTGGAAAAGATAAGCACTTCTCTGGCAACTTTATTTTTGGAGCTACATCTAAATTGAAACTTTGGAAATTTTTACCAACACTTGCTTAACTCCAAAAAGTTGGAAATTAAAGAGACTAAAACATTCATATAGAAAAAATAAATAAATTTTTATTTTTGAAACACTGAAAGCTTACTTTTTAATGAATCTGGGTTGTGGGGTTATAGCCTGAAGCTTCAGATTGGCATTGTTTGATTTTTTAAATCTACTTAGCCACTGATTGTTTGGATTTATAAACAAAGAATTTCCTTTTTTGAAACTTTTTTTAAATGAATAGAAAGACCTTCTTACATGAGAAAGCTGTCTTGTTTACATATTAATTGTAAAACAAAACCTTAAAGGTTGTTTACCAGTTCTGGGCATTTTACGGCCTGCTGGCCACATTCAGACCTTTGGCTTCTCTATCCAACCTTTGGCAGTGGTGGGTTATGGGGCCTGGAGTGGGGGTGCGGTTGAGGGAGGCAGGCATGAGGGGGGAATGGCGGCAACCCTCCACAACAGTCTCAGTTTCTCATGTGGCCCATTGGGAAAATTAATTGCCCACCCCTGCTTTAAACCAAGTCTTAATTGTGAAGATCTGGAACTAATTGCAAACAATGTACAGTAAAAAAACAAATCTTCCAAGCTTTATAACTTGAAGAAGAAATTCTTGAGCTGATACTGATCATGGAAGCAGTTTGCTAAATTCATATTGATCCATATACCTGGAGAAGAAATAATCCTCTCATTGTTTTGGATTTTTTCCTACTGCAATTCTCACTTTGCCAAGTCTTCAGTATAATTATTTTTGTTAGTTTTATTAGTATTTATTTTAGGTGAACTGGTTTTATTAATGCATACTGTATATTCATGGGCAAAATAGCTCTAAATATTGCTAGATGATGTATAGTTAAACAACATTTGTTTCATATTTTCTTGGGTGAAGAATAATTCAAGTATGGTTTAAAATATTTTGTGATACTCAAAAATGAAATTATATTTCCCTGATATTTAAACTATAAATCAGGCATTTGTATTTTCTCTGTAAAACAAAACTCATTATGCTCTTGTAATATATTTGCATAGCTTTGCGCTGCCCATCTGCCAACCCAGTCAGATGCATCAAATCACTATCAAGCAGTATGTCGCGCACTATTTGCTGAAACAATGGAATTGTACACATTCTTGGCCAAAATTAAAAGTGCTAAAGAGGTAAGCAATCTACAAATTGGTTAGTCCTTTGTCTTATTTGCCTTTTTGAAATGTCATATATTTCTGTCCTTTAGTATTAACACTCCGAAACAATTGTTTTTGTAATTACAAATATTGTACTTCTATTTTGGTGAATTGCGTTTGTCATAATTATTTTGATTTTAGTGTCACCATCTAATGATAACTTAAATCTGTCGGTATTGGTACTGGGCTCTTTCACTACTACTATATTATTTGGATTTTAGTTTTTAAATGGATATATTTAATATAAATTCATTTTGTGACTTGAAAGTGGATTCAAGCTTTTCACTTCTCACCTTCTTGTTCCTTCACCACTCTCACTATACTTTTCATATCAGTGTGTTAACATATTATCTTCTGTATTGTGTCTGTTAAAAACATTGTTTAGAAGTGACAAATGCCAAAACAAATGTGATAATTACACTTTTTTTAAATGTGAGTTTAAACTCTTTTTAAACAGTGACAGTGCTGATGTTGTTTCAGGTGTTGCTAAATTATAATGCATATTACCACTGACCATGCTTGGTAGAATGAATAGCTATAGTTCAGCAATATCTGTAGAGCACCAATCTTATTATAAATAAATATTTTTTCTTTTAATTAATAGAATTTAAAGAAAATGCAGGAAATGGACAAAGAAGGAAATGAGGAATCTAGCACTGACCTTGATGAATTAAAAACTGCTGATTGGGTAAGATTACTTTTTTAAATAAAGTAATGGCTTTATATTACAAGCTTACAGGCAGACAACACAATATCAAATATTTATATCAAATGTATTTAAAGATGCACATATATAAAACCCATAAAATCATGGCTAAATTAATTCTTTCTATAAAGTAAATAAATGATTATTGTTATTTAAGAAACATGACTCTAGGTGCTCTATTAATTTCAAGACATGCAACTGGTTATATGATTATGTGAATGTAATTAACTGCTTGCTTGTTTATAACCTTTCCTATTCTGCTTACATGCTTACAAAGAACTATTCGGCTCTGTGTTAGCTAAAATGGAAATTATTTGAAAAAAGATAATTGTCACAATATTCAATAAAATAAACTCTAGTTTATAAAAACTGAGGCATCATTTTGCTTCATGATACATGTAGAAGTTATAATGAGTGTTTAAGTATAAGTATTTAAATTTAATGGAACTTAAAATTCAACAATACAAACTTTATTACAATTAACCCTTTATTCTTAACTACTTCAGGCACAGTTTTGGGTTCAAGTTATGAGAGATTTGCGAAATGGTGTAAAACTTAAAAAAGTTCAAGAACGTCAGTACAACCCTCTTCCCATAGAATATCAGCTCACTCCATATGAAATGTTGATGGATGATATTCGATCCAAGCGCTATACTTTAAGAAAGGTTATGGTAAGCTCTGTCAAAATTCAATTTTATCATTCTTTGTATAACCTTAAATTATGTTAGGACTACAAAACAGGACAAAAAAAGAGAACTGTATTAGTTAATTTGAAAAAATAATACATTCTGGAGGGGTTTTATATTGTTTTGTTTAATTTTTGCCATTAAAATATTAGTATCTTAGTTAATTTTACAAGCTATTTTTAAAATCACCTCAACTTCAATAAAAGGTACTATCTTATAGGATCTGCTATTTGGAAGAAAAGGGACCTTATTTCTTTAGGCACGTAAAAAGTAGCTACATAGATTTTTGTATCTTATCACATAGATTTAACAGAAATTGCCGTTCAGCAGGAATACTAGTTTATAAAATTGAAGTTCATTTTATTTCATTGTATATATTAAATCTATAAAACCTTTACCAAGAAATTTGAATAGCTTCTAAGTATCCCTTCCTGTGACCAGGATAACTCCTAAAACTGATGCTTTATGTAGAGTAATCTAAAGGTCCTTGAATTCAATTTCTGAAGACCTTTTGAACATCTGGGTAGCTATATTTTATACAGGTTTCAGATAATATAAAACTGGTTATATAGTACCTGCCTCCCAGTGGTCAATGGGCTGCATTTCATTAACCACTGCAATTACGTTTGTCTAGAATGCATTGCTCTGCTGGATTGCGTGATACTGATGTGCAAGCAAAATAATAGATATTTTTCTTTCTCTCTTTTAGGTCAATGGGGATATTCCTCCACGATTAAAAAAGAGTGCCCATGAAATTATCTTGGACTTTATCCGGTCTCGACCTCCATTAAATCCTGTATGTAATACAATGGAGGGGAGGGCAGCAAAGTTAATGAAAACAAGAGATTTTCTATCTTTTTACTTTAACCATATTCAGCTTTCTTCTATGGCTTCTCCCAGCCTTCTCTAAAATATAGGAAACACAGATTTTTTTCCTATATTTTGTAGCATTGACATCCTTTAAATGCATTTATATAAAATTAATGCACATTAGAGGAATTATTTTGAAATAAAATCTCATGTATTTTTGCTGTTTCATATCAGTCATCTCAGGATCCTTTGTGAAACATCCCTTATGCACTATTCCTTATGCAATATCAATTCGATGTGTCTGCTACAACTGATATTTGTCTTAGCCTGTAGGTTTTGTCATCTACACTAACATGAGCATCTGTCCATTATCTGAAAATATGTATATGTGTGTGTATTCCCCTTAGGGTGAATCAGATATACCAGAATATCAGAGTAACAGAATTGGAAGGGACATTGCAGGTCTTGTAGACCAGTCTCCTGTTCAAGCAGGAAGCCATATATCATTTCAGACAAATGGTTGTCCAATCTCTTCTTAAAATCTCCACCACAAAGATGAACAAGCTACTTATTAATTAATAACTGTGGTCATTTGTACATTGACATAACCTTCCCTTCATCCCTCTTATGTCTCTTCTTTGGTCTTTTGACATCAATTCAAGGTGTTAAGCAGATAACCAGAAAATCTTATGGCATGTGAAGTGGCCAGACAAGGGGTGCTTTTCCCATTTAAAACATAATATATTAAAGACATTGTTAGGCTGAAGAAGAGTTAGAATCTGTTTACGTGAATATGCAATGGGTGCTTGAAAAACCACAGTTATACTGTTGGTAAGCAATCTATTATTTTTAAAATGTAGTTTAGAAATTTACCTTATTTCCTTATTTCAATGGACACTTAGTTCCGGTAAACTGTGTATATTGATGAACATCTCTTAAGCATTGTCAGTATTTTTCTTAGAGATACATTATTCCTTCCAGGCGTCTGCAAGAAAACTGAAGCCAACTCCACCACGGCCACGTAGCCTCCATGAAAGAATTCTGGAAGAAATAAAATCTGAAAGAAAACTAAGACCTGTTTCACCTGATGAGATCAGGCGTAGCAGGCTAGGTGAGTACTTTGATTTTGATAAAACCTGGTTCATCACTCTGGGCTCAGGAACTGAGAGGAATGTGTGTGATTTATTCTTGGATGATAAACGTCCCAAAAATACAATAGGTCTAGGCTAGACTAAGCAGATGAAACATATCCTACAAAGAAGGCAATTACGTTATCAAGAAAACTGTGTGCATATGCGATGAAACCCCCAGGAATCAAGGTCAACTTGAAGAAAACATTTCCGAGCTATGTTAACCAAGTCCCTCTTCATTTCTGAAATAGGTTAGCCTTTTTGAAGTACCTGATTGATTAATCTCTCTTGCTGATTATACAAAGAAAAATATAATGAAAAGGATAAAATTAAAATATGAACATTTTGAAAGGACTTTTATTTTCTACTGAAATAAAGGCAGCTAATTTAAAATTTAAAAATCAATTTGCAATTCTTTAAGCTTATATATCATTTTTAAAGAAGGAATTGGCGATGGATTAGTAAAGCCTTAACACCAATTCTGTTACTCTGGGGTTAAGAGCTTTCTGCCGAATAAGAATAGATCACATAGGATCACCTACAGAAATCATATGCCTACTCTTGATTATATCCTTTTCAGTTTCACAAGCAGAAAAGCAAAACAATCAGCAGAATTGCTGATTGTAATCAAATTTCTAAGGAAGAGACAATATCTCAGTGTTCTTTTTGCCTGATTTATCAGAAATCAGGTAAAAATAAGATAACTTTCAGCAAGTAACAAAATGAAGCTAGTAAGCTATTCTGTGGTTCAAGTTGTCTGAATTTCCATTTAAACGTTATTATGTTTCCCTGGATATTTGGTATATACCATACTATTACTTAACAGAGGTTTTTTCATTCAATTTAAACTATAAACCATTACTCAAAAATGTGGGCAAGGCTATTTCAAACATCAAATGTATTGTTTTAGTATCAATTTGTAATAGAAAATGCACTGTACTAACTCAATATTGATACATATTCAAATGTGATAGCCCTTGATTAACAACCACTTGTAGTACAATCATTAAAAGTTATGACAGTATTGAACAAATGGAAATTATAACCAGTCTTTAAAGTTCTAGCTATGATCACAATCTGGATGCTTGGCAACAGGATCACACAACAGTTGCAGCATCTTGTAGTTATGTGATCACCATTTGCGACTTCCCCGTCAGCTTGCCACAAACTATGTTAATTCATTGTAGGAAGTCTATCCCACCTAGCAGCAGCCACCCTCAGCCCTGCCGTCCTCATGTTGTGCCCTACCAGCCACTTACGCATCCTCCCCTGCCTGGCAGCAATCACCTGAAGCCCCATTTGCATTCTCACCATATCTTGATAGCTGTTCACATAGCCTCCCCTGCCTATCAGCAGCCACTTAACCTGCCTGCTGGCCTGCTTTCAAACTGCCTGGGACTTGCAACTTCCTGCTGGCTTCTCCACTGATTTGTTTTTTTGGATGCTGGCAGGAGATTGCAAGGAGATCCTTGCTTAGCGACCTGCAAACCTAACTTAATGATGGCAATGATGCCAGGATTATTGTTGTTAAGCATATGACATCAACTTTATGACCACATTACTAAGTGATGGAAATCCCGGTCCCAATTGCCATTGTTAACCAAAGACTACCTGTATGTTTTCTCATAATTATCTTTTATATCAAAGTATCTATGTAGCAGTATTATAGTGTAGTAGAATAGTATATCAGTTTGATTTTAAGAACTACTTATCGGAAGCTTGACATGTGAATAAGATAATAAGAAAATTCTT
>JANHFJ010010607.1:50618-66175 GCA_032468195.1 Cerberus rynchops
GTTTTGTTTTGTTTTGTTTTGTTTTGTTTTGTTTTGTTTTGTTTTGTTTTGTTTTGTTTTGTTTTGTTTTGTTTTGATCTTCTGCCAATCCCTCTATCAAGAAATCTGAGTCCCAGATACAGTATAACAAAATCTCCTTTTCTGAGAAGGACATTTATATGCGCATAGGCCCGTGATGGCGAACCTATGGCACAGGTGCCACAGGTGGCACGCAGAGCCGTCTTGCTGGGCACACAAGGCAACTTACTTCCAGCTGAGCATGCACATGAGATTGCACATGCATGCATGCACATGATTGCAGCAAGAAATCCAGCTGGTCTTCAGAGCTCTCCTGTGCATGCGCTGGCTGAGGAATTCTGGGAGTTGAAGTCCACAAATCTTAAAGGGGCCAAGCTATGGAGATTCCTGATTTAGAAGATAGGTAGCTCTTGATTTATGACCACTTTTGGGGGGCCCACAGTTTCTATTGCTAAACGAGGCTGGTGGTCATGCCCAATTTTATAACCTTTTATCCCACAACTGTTAAGCAAATCACTGCAGTCCTTAAGTGAATCGTGCAGCCATTAATAGAACCTGGTTTGTTGGAAGCCAGCTGGGAAGGTAGCAGATGGAGATTACTTGAATCTAGGATGCTGCAACCATCAAGAAAGACCTGACGGTTGCCAAACACCAGAAATTTGAGTCATGTGACCAATGGGAATGACGCAACAGTTACAAAGTGCCAGGACTGGCTGTAAGTGGTCATTGTTTTCAATGCCATCATAACTTTGAATGATCACTAAATGAATGGGTGTAGGTCGAGGACTGCGTGTAATTTCTGCATATTCAGAGGTTCTGGTTTAAATGATAATGCTTAGGTTAGGCTTACAAATGCCATAAAATGAGCAAGGACCCTTACCCCCTTGTTTGTTTCCCCCTCAAATAATGATACAAAAGTAGCAGTGGGGATTCCTGATCTTCTCTAGATCGGGGTCCCCAATCTTTTGGATCTCAGGGACCATTCAATTCATAATTTTAAATCCTGTGAACCACTAATATGATCTGCCTAATGAGCGACCCCTGATTTAGTGCAATATAAAAAATGCAAATAATTTTTTTAAGGACCACCAAAATTTTCTCATGGACCACCAGTGGTTCACGGACTACTAACCACTGCTCTAGATTGTTTTCTGAAAAAGTTTCCTTAAGTGCATTGCCCTTAATAAGTTACTTCTTTTGCTCCACAGGCAAAACTCTTCTATTCTATTTCCTGGGCTGTGCTCCCAAATGTATTGAAGTCTATGAACGACCCCAAGATCAAAATGTCACTCAGATTATTACCTGTTGTTCTAACCGAGATTTCTGCAATGCTTAAGTAAGAAGTGGACGATGGGAAGACGGGGTGGGAAAGAAAAAAACCAGTCCCTGTGTCTTTGTTTTTTTAGAATTATTGTTGCTGTTGCTGAGCAATTATCACATAATTCTTTGTGGCATATGATGGCACCTCTGTCCTGAGAAGTTTGCAGATCCTCAATTTAGGATTTAAGCAATAGTTCAGCTGCAGTGGAATTCCCCATAGCAATTGTCAGTTGGTTGAATCTACTAGATCTGTGCAACGGGGCAATTGTACCATTTCCCACCAGGGTGTAATTGGCTGAGAAAAGCTGCCAAATTCTGGGTACAATCGATTTTGAATAATAATGACTCTTGCCCTCTTTGATGCTTTACTTTTTTTTTACTTGACTCCTATATTCATACTTCACCCTCTTGGCTGCTCTTATTAAGCTTTTTCCTCTTCTCTGCCCTTTTCCTTTGTTTAGTTTCCAAAATATCTGCTCTTACCCCAATCTCTTTCCCAGACAGAATTTCCTGATTTTTTCAGTTCCTCTTTTAACTCTCTTAAAATACTCTCCCCTTGGCTTATTTCATTCATCCTTGTTGTTTTCAGTATTATCTACATAATCTCCTCCCAAGTACTCATTTTTTCTTGATGGAGCATCATGTGCAGTTTTATTGTATACCTCTTTTATCCAATAATCCAGCAAACATGTGTTCAAATACTAAGTCACGTCACAAACAGTTCAATAGTCTCAATTATTTATGCCCCAAAGTTAGTTCACTTGTTCTTCTAAATAGTCCCAAGATTTTTTCTGGATATCCTTATTCATTCTAATAGTTCAGCTCTGTCTTTTATTATATTATAATCCTCAAATTTCCAATAGTCAGACTTTTCCAAATTTTAAAAGTTTTAAAATGTGTGCTTTTTTCATCAGCAGGTGGCACTGTTGAGTTAGTTTTCAATGTTAGGTATTTCTTTTCACAGTTTCACAATTTTAAAAATAATCTTGTTTATTTCAGCCAATAATTCCAGCATTTCAAACATGCTTATCCAAAATAACACTTGTCCAAATTAAAAATCCAATTTTCTATATTTTTTGCCTTTCCCTTTAAATCTTTTCCTTCTATTTAAGCTTTTCCCTTTTTCCTTTCCTTTTTCTCTCAAATTTAATTTGCTGCCACTTTAAGAATAGTTTTGAGTCACTTTCTTCATCGTCTTTTATATTCATCTTTTGGGACTTCAAATGGAAGTAAAAAAGAATTCTTCTCGCCCAGTTCCAAGCACGGTTCACCATTGCTTAGCTGTTCCTCAGCTGTCCCAGCTTCATGGAAGCCATTTTAGGCTGCCTCTTTGCCGTGATTTAGAGAGAAAAAGCCCAAGGATTCAGCAGGAGAGTTGCATTCTCTCTGTGACCTCATTGGGCAGCTCTCCTTGGCTTTACCACTCTCTAGGGTGGTTTTTGGCTGCTTTTGGAGCCCACAAGTGGGCAGAAAGCCAGAACAGAAACAGGATACTCTGTTTCTGTGTCTGGTGGCACTGCAATGTCAGCCAGAAGTCAGCTCCAGAATGTCTATACCTCTCATTTCCTCAAAGTTTAATTGGGTAGTTGGTATCAATAGAATTACAGGCAAAATGGTAAAACAGAGAAAAATGAGAGGGAGGGAAGCATTCATCCTCATATTTAAAGAATGCAACAAATGTTCAGCAGAACCAGAATAGTGTGGAGGTTTTTTTTAAAGGGAGGATATATGTGGGAAATGATAAATAAACAGTAGATTTTTAATCACCACTTGTTATGACATGGAGAACTGTGTATGTTTCTGAAATAGTGTAAAGAATTTGGAATTTTTTAACCCCCTTTGTTTATTCATAGCCTGAGTTGCAACAGGTTCACTTTCTGGAACTGTAGTATTGAACTTTATGAATATGATAAAATATTTGTGGTAGATAGGTCTCCACAGAAATCTTGTACTGGTTCCATAGGGCTTAAGAGCTCTGGACTCACAACTTTAAAGCTTTTTGTCATTTGATTTGATTTCATTTTGTTTTTGTTGTTTCTAATGCTGGAGTAAAGTATTACCTTAGCTATTTTTTCAACCCATTTTTAGGTTGTAAAACTGAATTGATCTTGCCTACCGATTAGGCCAACATGACTACTGCCAAACAATTAAAAAATATGGGACATAAACCCCTTATCAAAATAGCTTACTGACTTCCAAGCAGTAGGATGCTTGGTTTATAGCACAACTAGATGGACAAAACAAAGGAAAATAATATCCAAAAATACACCCATTGTAGCAATAGTTGAAAGCTCTAGTTTTGGTTACTCACCAAAGGCAGAGCAGAAAAAGATGGCAAATGAAAACCACAAAATCTTGCTCATGTTTTCTTTCCTTCCAGCATTTATTGCTTTAAAATAAAATTGAAGAATTTGGTGGAACTTTGATTTGTATTGATGAAGATGATCCTGACCTGTTATCAAAGTCAGTATTATAACTCACACAGAGTTACTTTCTGAAAAAGTCACAGGTGGATGTAAATTCTCTGGATTATGAAGGTTGTGTTATAAATACTCCAAAATAACTGCTGTTGGGCCACAACAGACTCACTGAGTTAAAATACAAACCATGTTCAAAATCCAACCATGTGGATTAGGAAGTGGAGATATGATTTCCTTGGGGTTTGCTCCTAGATAGAAAACTGGTACCAGAGAGTAACACCAGAGAATCTGCGTTGAGTTGCATGACATTTGGATTGGGACCACCTGGGACACCATGATTCCTTTTGTGTGTGGATAAGACCTCATCATATTGGCCATCACTGGTTTGGGGATAATGCTGATTTCCTTATTGTGAACCAGCTGATGCAAATAATCTGTGGTTGGATGATCAACAATTAGACTGTTTGGTGATGTTTATTGGAGTAATTGGATAACAGATAGACAGATAAGCAGATGTCTGTGACATACATTTTTCATTATATCAGCATTGAATATTCATATGTAAATTTATATTATATATTTGATTCCTGGTAAAGTGACATAATTTGTTATTAGTTCCATCATTTCATTTAATAATACATACACATCTTCCTGATAAAACAGTAACACAAGTGTTTAGAATTTAGAAGAATGCATAAGAACAAACTGAAGGATTGCGTCTCTTGTGATTCATGCTTCTTTACTGGAATCAGTAACGCCTACCAGACTAGAATCACAACCCAAAAGAAACAATCACATCTTTAAAATGATGATCATTTTCTGAAGTATAGCCTTTGGAAGCTTGGAGGAGGGGAATTGAAAGTAGGAGAAAACAAATTGTCCTGAATTGATGGTGATGCTGGAGCACCATGACTGCTTTGTTTAGGGTGTGTTGCACAAATCACTATTATCACAACATTGTACATCCAGAATGCCACGTGTTACTTGCCCTAATGTCAGATGACATTCATCAATAGATTTAGTGCAGCCTTGTGCAATTAAATCTGTGGATCTTCCTATTGTAAAAGAAGCAAATAGATTAGCACATTGATATCATTGGTGGTACAACAAATCCTGAAGAACATATCCAAGAAATCTCTTAGGACAGCTTTCAACATCCTGGTATTCACTGCATTTTACTGCATTTCGTACCATGTATGACTGTGCGTGTAATGAATAAAATTTGATTTGATTTGATATTCCCTCCCCCCCCATCCAAGACATTGATATCCAATTCACCAAATTAGGTGGGAATTCTGGGAAGTGATAGTCTCAATTACAGGTGGTCAGCAAGACTGGAATAGATTATAAAAATGGAAGGATTTCATTTGAAAACTAGAAACTACAAATTACATACCACCTCTCTACATTTTTCTCTACCCAGAACATGGAAAACAAGAGGTTCATAAATACTCTACCATATTTTTAATTGGCAAATGTGTGTCATGTGCAGAGGGAATATTTTTATTTGAGTAATATTGGATTTTAAATTGAGACAAACATACCTTGATAACGAGTAATTTTACACTTTTGACCTGGTTTAGCAATACATTGTTTTAATGGATTATTGATAGAGGTAGATCCTATACTAAATTTTTTGCGTCTATTGCAGGTAAGAGCTTCAATTGCTGAAAAACAAAGAAACAAGATCCAGATTATATAAATATAATTAATAGCCACAGTTCCAGAATTAATTTACCTCTAATTTTCCCAATAGTTTAACTTGGTAGTTATACCACTAGAAAAAGAGGCATTCATTCATTCATTCATTCATTCATTCATTCATTCATTCATTCATTCATTCATTCATTCATTCACCCACAAGGACACCAATAGTTTAAGTGTGCCACAAATATTTGAGCTAAAAAATGAATTTTTCTAACATCTGATGATGCTTAGTAAATCCACAATACTACGTAGCTTTTTGAAAGTAGGGTTTGAGTAGAAAATAATTGTTTTGCAATCTGCAATATTGCATGTAAACATCGCCACCAGTTATAACAAAATGTAAAGAATTTTAAATACTTTATTTTTAATACCTTAATCCCCTTTTTTTATTCATAGCCTGTATTGCCAGATGACTGAAAGCCACAATTGCTCTTAAAGAAATGGTTCACTTCACGGAACTGTAATAGTGAACTGTGTGAATGTGACAAAGTATTTCGCCATGGTGGACATGATGCCACAGAAATCTTGTGCTGGTTCTAAAAAGGCTTAAGAGATCTAGACTCACAACTTAATAGCAATAGCACTTAGACTTATATACCGCTTTATAGTGCCTTACAGCCCTCTCTAAGCGGTTTATAGAATCAGCATATTGCCACCAACTATTTGGGTCCTCATTTTACCCACCTCAGAAGGATGGAAGACTGAGTCAACCTTGAGCCTGGTGGGATTTGAACCGGCAATCAGCAGAAGCACTGCAGTACTGCACTCTAATCACTACACCTTTGAGGCTCCTTTAAAGCCTTTTTATTGTTTCATTTTGGGTTGTACTCATCAAATTAGCCATTTATTCTACCCATTTTTAAGTTGTAAAACTTAGCTGAAAGTTCCCATCAATTAAATCTACATACTTAAAAACTTTGGGACAGGAAGCCCTATTCAAAAATAGTTTGCTGACTTTGAAGCAGTGAGAGGCTTGTATTATGGCTGAACCAAATGAAGAGAAAGATGGAAATGTGTACAGTATCCAAAAGTACACACCTTGTGGAAATACTGTTGAAAGCTCTGATTTTGGCTACTCACCCAATGCAGAGCAGAGAAGGAAGGCAGTCGAGAACCACAATGCCTTGCTCATATTTTCTTTTCTTCCACCCTTTGTTGCTTTGAAAGGAGGTTGAAGAATTTGGTGGAAGTTTGACAGAATTGATGAAAAGGATCCTGACCTGTTATCAAAGTCAGTATTATAACTTACACAGACTTACTTTCTGAGCAAGTCACAAATGGGTATAAGTTCTCTGGATAATGAAGGTGGTGTTATAAATGCTCCAAAATTACAATAAAATCTTTTGACCAAGAATTAGCAATAGCTCGATGCAGTATGTTCTGTGCCTCATTGCAGGCTACACCTGAATGCTTGAGTAAGACATTAGGACAAATTTCTTAATCGACTGGAAAATGCACTGAAATTAGACTCAGTCACAGATATTATTGGCCTATTAGTTGATCAAATTAAATTATTATTATTAAATTAAATCAAATTATCTTAGGACCATTCTCCCTCGGTGTGTATCTTATGAAAATACTTGTACTGTTTCTAAAGGTATTGAAGACCAATATGTCGGCCAAAATATGCTTAGAAATTGCCAAATTAACTTCTAAAAGAAAATCTGAGGTAAAAATCAGAATATTTCTGAGGGAGAAATCTCTTTATTGCACATTCTGTTGCTTTTATGCTCTAAATGGTGCCCTTTGTCATGAGATCTGGATTGAAACCATCTATGGAAGTGATAGAGACTATCAGCCATCACGACAGCCTCAGTACCTCTGAAGGCCATCTGCTGGGAAAGCAGTGGGCTTCCTTGTTCAAAAGGTTGGCCACTGTGACAACAGCTATGCTTTGGATAATATGGCCCATGGATACCTGAAATGATGTCACTTTTTTGCACCCTGCCTTCCTGTAGCCTTATAGGTAAATTGTGTATTAAAACATCCTTCACCTTCCTTGTATTTACTCCAAAATAGGATAGATAAGATATTTGATTATAAGTAAGAGAAAAATCCAAATATAGAGAAAATAATGATATTAAGACATGCAGAATTCTGGGAAAGAAATAAATTATCGAATATCACTACTGTCACCTTGCTTGTTGTTTATCTTTCTCTACTTAACCCATGCAATGCATAGGAGAAGGCAAATGATGAGAAACAGAATTTTCTTCATCTTCTGATGCCTTCGATTATGATATTACCAAGGAATACTAAGGCCTTATTAGCAAAACTAGGGATAGTAATGATTGGGAAGGGATTGTGTGTGAGGCCCACATAATGTCTTTGAGAGATAATCAGAGATTCTTTAACCATGTTTAACAGAGGTCACAAATCATCTTAATAATTGCAGGTCAATGATAAGTGAAGTCCACATCCTTCTGTGCTCAGTTTCAAGTTAACATTTAGAAGTCAAATAATTGAGCGCCTGTTAATGAACCATATCTTAAATTTTGATTGCTTTGTGTATTGAGCTAATGAACAATGAACAGAGAAATCATAATCCATGCGGACACATGATCTGACCTGTTATGAATTGGCCCTGGCAGAAGTACATGAAATGTTTCTATTTATCTGAAGATTATGTTCTCTGCTTATCGGTGCATTGATTATTCTGCGTCTCTTGGAATGTTGAGATGCAGCTCAGTATGTAGAATTAATGGAAGCAGTGTTTCCAAACTGTTAAGTTATTGAAAGACAGATAAATGAAAAGATACCTTGAATGAAAAATAAGTTTTGTCATTTGCTAAATAAAATACAGATGAATTGCCTAGCAACTTAATTTAGAAGACATTTATATGTTTGCATGCATTCTGGGACTGATATTATCATTAAAAGGTGATAATTGCTCATTTCAATTATTCATGCTGTGTTTCTCCTCCCAGGATGAAAAAGAACTTTATTTCTTAGTATCCTTTGTGGCACACACACCAGTGCTTGAGAATAAAACATTCTACATCTCTGCCCTTTAAAAACAGAAAGATTCCATTCCAGTGAAACAAGAAAGACTTGTTAGTGTCTTTGTGTTTTGCTTGTTAAGGATTGAGGGTTGTTTGAGAGCTATGCTGATAATATTGCATTGATTCTCCCTTCCTCATAATGGTATAAAAGAGCTTATTATGGTTCCTAAATTAATAGCAGAAGACAAAGGGACAGGGAAGAGTTGTTGTTCAAGATACAATTCTTTTAAAGTTATTTGTTTCATTTACCTCACAGGCAGGATTCGTATTAGCTGGGTCTGAAAGCCTGCCAATCTTCACCACGTCCTTCCCCCCCAATGGCCCTTCAGCTGAGCACAGGGCGAGAGTGTAGCATCCACCCGTAGGCCCCAGGGAAGACCAGCACCCAAACTGAAGTGAAGAACAAGCAGCTGCCATCCACCCATAGGCCCTGGTGAACACCAGAGGAGGGAACTGGTGCCTAATCTTCACAGGCAGCCACACTGAGCAGAGTGGGAGAAATGTGGAGATCAGCTGAGCTGTGTGGTCTGGATAAGTGAGTGAGTGAAGGAGCCAGAGTGTAGCTGGGCGTGGGCATGACTTTAGCCACTAGCCAAGATGGGTGATGTGAGATAGGGCAGAGCAGGGTGGGGTGGACTGGGCAGGGGCAGCCAGTGATGGGATTTTCCAGTTCACCAAACTGCGCAAAATTGTAACAATCAGTTCACTCACACTAGTCCAAACTGGCAGGAGCCTACCTCTGGGACACATGATCTGACCTGTTATAAATTCACACTAGCGTAAGTACATGAAGTGTTTCTATTTATCTGAACATTATGTTCTCTGCTTATCAGTGCACAGATTATTCGACATCTTTCAGAAAATTGTGATGCAGCTCAATATGTAGAGTTAATGGAAGCAGTGTTTCCAAACTTTTAAGTTACTGAAAGACAGGTGAATAGATACCTTGAATGAAAAACAATGACATGTCCTTGAGTTAAGATGCACTCCAAATTCAAACTCCAACCATGTGGATTAGGAATTGGAGATGTTATTTTTCTCACAGGTTTGCCAGATAGAAAACTGATACCAGAAATTAATATCAGGGAGTTTGTGTTGAGTTGCATGTCATTTGGATTGGGTCTACCTGGGACACCATGATTCCTTCTCTCTTTGGATAAGACCATATCCTACTGATCATCAGAATCTTGAAAAATGTGGTGACTTCCTTATTGTGATCCAGCTGATATAAATGATGTATGGTGGGACCATCAACAATTAGATTGTTTGGTGTTTATTGGAGTAATTGGATAACAGATAGACAGATAAGCAGATGTCTGTGACATACATTTTTCATTATATCAGCATTGAATATTCATATGTAAATTTATATTATATATTTGATTCCTGGTAAAGTGACATAATTTGTTATTAGTTCCATCATTTCATTTAATAATACATACACATCTTCCTGATAAAACAGTAACACAAGTGTTTAGAATTTAGAAGAATGCATAAGAACAAACTGAAGGATTGCGTCTCTTGTGATTCATGCTTCTTTACTGGAATCAGTAACGCCTACCAGACTAGAATCACAACCCAAAAGAAACAATCACATCTTTAAAATGATGATCATTTTCTGAAGTATAGCCTTTGGAAGCTTGGAGGAGGGGAATTGAAAGTAGGAGAAAACAAATTGTCCTGAATTGTTGGTGATTGTGGAACACCATGACTGCTTTGTTTAGGGTGTGTTGCAGAAGTTATCATCACAACATTTTATAGACACAGTGCCATATGTTTTGGCATTGACATTACATTCATCAGTAGATTTAGTGCAGGTTTGTGTAATGTAACTTTCCTTTTGTTTTGCTGTAAATGAAGAAGATAGATTCCACATCAACACCATTGGTTGTACAACACAATCTGAAGAACAAACCGCAGGACTTCCTTTAGAACAGCTTTCCCAATCCTGGTATCCCTCCCCCACAAAGATATCTCTATTCATTCACCAAATTGGGTGGGTATTCTGAGAGTTCAGACTTAAATTACAGGTGGTCACCAAGATTCAGAAAGTCTGTAAAAATGTTAAGCATTGGATTTGATAAATAGAAGCTACAAATTACATACCCACTCTCTACTTTCTTCTCTACCCAGAGTACAGAAAATAAGAGCTCTACTGTATTTTGAATTACTAAGTGTGCATCATGTGCAGAGGGAATATTTTTATCTGAACAATGTTGGATTTTAAGTAGAAATATACTTACGTAGATAATATTTAACAACTTTACACTTTTGACCTTGTGTTGCAATACAGGTATTTGATGTTTCATCAGTGACACAGCCAGCTTCCATCTTAAATATTCTGCAACTGTTGCAGATAAGAGCTTCAGCTGCTGGAAAAAAAATAAAGAAAATCTAGCTTGTATAAATATAATAAATTCCATAGCTCCAGACTGTCTTTATCTTTCATTTTCCCAATATTTTAACTTGGCAGCTATACCAACAAAAATGTAAAATGGTAAAAGTGAAGAAAAAGAAAGAAAGAAAGGGGCAGGTCTCATACATTCTCATTCATTCATTCATTCATTCATTCATTCATTCATTCATTCATTCAAAGGACCATCATATTTCAGAATGCCATAGGCATTTGAGTTAAAAAAAAAGGAATTTTTTTTAAACATATGACGATGCTCATTAAATCCAAAATACTGTGTAGTTCTCTGAAAGTATGGTACAAATAGAAAATGATTGATTTACAGTTTTGGAAGATTGCATGGAAACATCACCACTATTATAACATGGAGAACTGTGTATGTTAGTGAAAAAAAGTAAAGAGTTTAGAATATTTTAATTCCCTTCTTTGTTCAAACCCAGAGTTGTCAGATTACTGTAGTTAAAAAGCCACAATCAGTCTTCAAGAAAAGGTTCACCTCATGCAACTTTAATATTGAACTGTGTATATGTGACAAGGTATTTCGAAATGATAGACATGTCTCCACAGATATCTTGGGATAGTTCCAAAAGAGCTTAAGAGGTCTGGACTCACTACTTTAAAGCTTTTGTTGTTGTTGTTTCATTTCAGGTTTTATTTATTTATTTATTTTGTTTATTTATTTTTATTTAGTGTATGGCACATATTGGCCAGGGATCACTGAGGTGTCAGGCTGCATATATGAAAGGAATTATTTTAGGTGGTTGTTATCTTTACCTGTGGGACACCTTAATACTGGTAGTAATCACGGAAGGATCATTTCTTGTCCCTATGCAATTTATTCACTCATGGAGTCAAACCGCAGAGCTGCCAACCTCAGCACGGCGCAGACCCACCATCTTACCATGTGAGTCACAGTGGGGGCCCCATTTCAGTTACTCATCAAACACTGAAGTATTAATCTCAGTTATTTTTTACTACCCATTTTTAAGATACAAGAAAATACAATTCAATACAAAAACTGTCGGAAAAAAATAAGGGAAATAAAGCCCCCTTCAGAAATAGTACATGCTAACGATCCAAGTAATACACCCATTTCAACACAGAACTCTGAGGCAGATCAGTTCCTCAAAGAACAGTTTTGTTTGGAGATATCATTTTGGCACAACTTATGGAAAGCCAGTTCTAAATCTTCCCAGACTTTCCACACCTTGAAAGAAAAAGTTGTCTGCTTTCTCAAAACAATAAATCACATTGTCCAATCTGGATATTGGCTGGTTACCTTTCTCCTTCTCCTCTGAGCAGCCAGTTATGGGAACATCCCTGACTCATCAGAAAGGCATTCTGTTTTGTCTATGATGTCCCGCTATCTATTACTACCCCCCCTACAACCTCCAGCTGTGTCAGCCCAACACAGAGGGATAGAAAACCCCAATCAGTTTCAGGCCTGGCTGTATGTTCACTTACAAGCAGAGGGATGCTTGGTTTAGGGCTCAACCAATTGGATAAAAAGATGGAAACGCCTATAGTACCCAAAAATACAAACGTTGTAGCAATTCTGTTCAAAGCTGTTTTTGGCTTCCTGTCTTTAGGTTGTAAAACTGAATTGAAATTGCTCAATGATTAGGTCTACACCACTCCTGTCAAAAGATTAAAGAATATGGGACATAAACTTTTATGTTTTGAAGAATCTATGTTTAAACTGAACGTAGACTCTTCAAAATAGTTTACTGACTTCCAAGCAGTAGGACGCTTGGTTTATAGCTCAACTAGATGGACAAAATGATGGAAATCAGTATCCAAAAATACACCCATTGTAGCAATACTGTTGAAAGCTCTAATTTTGGCTACTCACCCAAGGCACAGCAGACAAGGACAGCAATAGAGAACCACAATGCTTTCCTCATGTTTCCTTTCCTTCCAGCAAATGTTGCTTTGAAATAAGGTTGAAGAATTTGGTGTGTTGGGATGCTAAGAACCAGTCACAGGCATGTCTTTGAGCAAAGGCTAGCTTGAGCAAATGCTGCCCTGAACAAATGCTGGCTTGCCATCATCTTTATTGCTTTTTATATATTCTTCTTACAGTCATAAGTTAGTCTTCACCATTCAATGTTTAAACACAGTTTACTCATTATATAATCCAATCAAGCAACCCCTAGTTACATATTATACTAGAAGCTAGAAGACAATAGACAGACAGGAAAAGATAAGAGATAAGAAGATAGAATAAACGAGACATCTTTGTTTGCCTTAAGGGTTAAAGGAGGAGATTTTTGGGTTTCTATATCAAGACAGTTTGCTGCCTATAAAATATATAAACCTTACAATTTTCCATTTTTGCTGAATTCTGATGGCTCCAGAAAACTGACTATGCAAACGAAATATTTGACAAAGACATCATGATTCAAGGCATGCCTATTCAAGAAACTAGGTCAGTTTGAAAACTATTCCTGATAAGTCTGGAAGTATCCAACAATAAACCAAACTACAACGCACAACCTTTGTTCCCTACTTGCCTCAGGCTGATGAATATAAGTCAGCATATAACACACATATATTCTGAACGTGTCAGCTGGACTTTGATTTTTAGAAATACCTTTAGATCACTCAAATTGAAAGGAAAACAGAACATTCTTCTATGAATCACTTGTTCCATATCCCTCTTTTAAGTGGTTCTGTTGCAATTCCCATATGCTAAAATAGACATAGCTGAAGGTTGTTAGATTCTCTTGATAATTAATACTTGCCTGGAGGTTTAATTCATTTATGCTTCATTTATTCTTTTAGTTAACAGCTCTCCCATAATTTAAAATTGAACTGTACAATAGAATTTGAAATGAAAACTAGTGCAGTATCCCTGGAGTAACAGATAACAGAAACCAGAATGACTGACTTTCCTCAGAATGTTAACAGAATGAGATGAAAGAAGGAAGCACGCAGATACATTAAATACTATTGAAAATGTGCTGCCTGTATACAGCAAGAGGAAATCTTAACTGTATGAAGGAATACTGGAGCACCAGAGCAAGGTTACTCACCATCATATTCAAATGGATTCTTATGCAAAGGTCTCACTGTGATTTACAATATTTTCTGATTTTTTTCTTATGTAGAGTAACAAACCAAATATCTAACATCTATAACCATGCTTTGTTCAGTGTTCTTCTGCAATTCCTTGGTGTGGAGGCCTGTGATTTCTATAATCTGGGCCTGCCAATAAAATATACTTTGTTGGATCTATTTTCAATCACTTTAGTTCTTAATTTAATAGGAGCAATAACATTTCTTCCAACGCAGGGAAAAAGCCAGTGTAGTTAAGGTACTAACCTAGGAACCAGGAGACTGTGAATTCTAGACCTGTCTTAAACATGAAAAACTGGCTGAATGACTCTGGGTCAATCACTCTCTTAGTCCAACCACTTCATTTTATAGGGTAGTTGTGGGGAAAACAGGAGGAGGAGTATTAGGTATGTTTTCTGCCTTGAGTTATTTATAAATAATAACACAGGCAGGATAAAAATAAAATAAAATGCTCAAAATGCTCTCCTTTCTGATGTGCACTGGCAATTTCAAATCACATTACATTTTAGCATGAGTCTTACACAGGATAAATAATTGCAACAAGAACTTCACCAATTCATATCAGTAGTACAATCTCATTCAGTGTGCCAGAACATTCCATTCTTTCTGTCCAAATCTAAAGAGCCTGACAAGAACCATTTTTAGGCAAGAATGCATACTGGTAGTTATTGGTTAACAACCACTTGTTCAGCAAGTACCGTAATATTTACTTGTTGACAAGTGATATTTACAATCAGTATTCGTATCTGTGGCCATCCCAACATTCCTGCAATCATATGACCATGATTTGGGAACTAACTTATACTTAAAACGTTTGCAGCATCCTGTGATCACCATTTGTGGCCTTCTTTGCTGGCTTTCAATAAGAAAGTCAATGAGGAAACCATTATGGAAGGTTGCAAGTTACTATGGTAAATAATTCCCACTGTTTTTCTTTTCTCTCAGAGGCCCCAAACTTGGGGCCCAAGCAGGGAGGCAGCCACCTATCTGATTGTACTTGTGCTATGCACACACATGCTGGCCTTGCAAGGCTCACACCATAACATAGTACCCACACACACACCTGCATCCAAGCACCTGCTGGCCTGCTTGCAAAGCCACTTAAGAAATCTGGTCATATGATGTCAGACTTATAACTGGATTGCTTAGTAACAGAAATTCTGGTCCGAATTATTGCCTGCCCATTATCTTCTGGCATTTCCAGAAAGATTGAGGCTTTTGTTGAAAGCTAAATCTTTGATACTAAATGTCAGACAAATAATGTGAATTTTAAAAACTCAAGGTACGCATCATAGTACACCACTCAGATTGACTATTTCATGTTTCAGGATTTAATCTTAGATAAACTTTGGCAAGACGACAGCTATTCTGGGGTGTTGGTTCACTGACATTCATACCAACCATGTAGTTCTTTGTCTAGTTAAGTAATATTATGCAAATATTAGAAAAAGAAAGATTTAAAAGACAAAAAAATAAGACCAGGAAAAGATACCTTCAATACATGTCCCAGTTTCAGTTTTTATCTTTTCTATATGCCATTTCATACAATAGCTTTTTATTCTTTAAATCCCTCATTGGTCTCTTTTTGAAGATTTCATC
>JANHFJ010010616.1:125972-140972 GCA_032468195.1 Cerberus rynchops
GGTGAGGGAGGGAAGTCGGTCGCTGGAGGAAGTTGTAAGACATTTGAACGCGCCGAGCACGTGTTTCTCTCAGACTTATGGCGGCAGCCTCCTCTGCCGCCGCCACCTCGATTGGGCGCGGATTAAGAGAGCGCTTTGTTCCTTTTGGCCTGGCGGCTTAGGCGCTGTCAGAGAAGCGGGAAGGCGGCACACTTTGAATGTAGTCGAGGAACGTGTCCCGCGGAGGAAGAGAGCGAGAGAGGTTAAGTACCCAGCGCGGCTAGGGCGAAAGGAGCTAGTGGATGGTTATGTGGCGGTGGCGTCTGTCCTTTTTTTTCTTACTCCCCCGCCGTTTGCTGCTTGTTACTAAGTTGGAAGAGCTGCTTCGGAGCTTTCTAGGGCGTGCTTCAGCGAGACCGTGAGTCAGAGAGTTTGGCAGTGGTTTCAGGATATTGCTTTGCGCTATTAGTTCTTTTTCATTTGGAAAAAAAAATATTTTTTTAAAAAAAAAGATTGTAAGGCTTTCTGATTTCGAAAAGAGGTAGGGGAAAAACGAGTTTAAACTCTGCAAGCATCTTGGAGGCAGCTGCATATATTGGCACCCGAATTGTTTGGCTTGTAAGGTCTCTAGCTTAATTATGCTTATTGCGTTTGAACAGATATCTGGAAACATGGCTTCTGAACATGTTAATGGGAATGGTACTGAAGAGCCCATGGATACTTCTGCTGCAGTTGCCCATTCTGAGCATTTCCAGACATTGCTTGATGCTGGTTTACCACAGAAAGTTGCTGAAAAACTAGATGAAATTTACGTTGCAGGTAAGATGTAAAACTTGCAAATTCACTATTTTCTATTGGACTTTCCTTGCTTTGGGCTAAAATAGCAACTTTTTGTGGTTTCCAAACAAAAAAGTATGGGGACTGCAGTTTTCTTAACTTTTTGGGTGATGAATATTAAATACGCAATGTTTCTGTTAGTTTAGAGTAGGCTTTGACATTGAGTGAAGGGGTGGTGGTGAGGGCAAGCAGTTGGAATGTAAACCTTTAGGAATAGTTCATACTGGATTATGGTTGCGTGTCTTTGGAGGACTATGTAGTGAAGTAGTAATTGCATATGTCTCTTTTCTGATTCACTGCTTGGATTCCTGGGTGTAGTGGCTACAGTGTTTTCAGTTATGCATAGTTTTGAAGCGCAAGTAGAATGGCTGAGAGTTTTCATCAAAGTTACTTTTAGAAACAAAAAAGTATTGTCTAATTACTCAGATGCAATAAGTTTTTCTAGAATTTCTTAAGTGTTCAAGTTCCAGTAGGAATAAAATAGAAATTAATGTTTTTGGCATTTTAGTATGTGAAAAATTCCTAACATCGCAATTAATAACAACTAGTAATTAATTTGAGAAGATGCATTTCTGAATATAATAGTTAAGTGAGTCATCCTAGAATAAAATATTTCTTTTTCTAGGACTAGTTGCTCACAGTGATTTAGATGAAAGAGCTATTGAAGCTTTAAAGGAATTTAATGAAGAAGGTGCACTGGCAGTGCTTCAACAGTTTAAAGACAGTGATCTCTCTCATGTTCAGGTAATGTACCATGGAAGTATTTGTTTAATTTATTTCAGTACATTAATTTATTTCAGTACATATACAGAAACTGTATCTTAAAGGATCTTTGACTGATCCTTTATGAAATTTAGTTAACATTTTTTTCAATCCATCCATATCATTTATTTTTAGAACAAAAGTGCCTTTTTATGTGGCGTCATGAAAACATATAGACAACGAGAAAAACAAGGGACCAAAGTGGCAGATACCAACAAAGGACCAGATGAGGCAAAAATCAAGGTATGTTTATCAAAAACTTTTTCTTAAGTCCATGGTGCTTTAATAATATGAATGCATACAGCCACAGGATGTGTTTTTTCTCTGAATATTGATGTCATTCAAAACAAATCATATTTCCTGCACTGCTGATTATCAGCTCAAACTCAGTTTTTATACTTGGATATGTTTTAGTAGCTGTCTTTTGTGCATATTACCACGTAATCTTCCATATAAATCCAGTTTTTCTTTCATACCTGTTAAGGGAGGTGTCATTGACAATGTACTTCAGGAACCTAAAATATAAGTTAATTGACACTAGAACAGTATAACTGGCGTTCTATACTGATGTTTTTACACTTTACAATAGCACTATGATTTGAAGAATTAATTTATAACTTGCTTTTGGAGGATATATGCAGCAATTGTAACTACTTTAAAATAACCTGATAGTACAAATAGTTCAGTACTGCTAAATTTTCAGTGGTTAATGAACAGGATGTGCCTCACTGACCTTGAATCTCTTTAATATATCTCACAAATATTTCAGCTGATTCTAGCAGAAAAAATTACAAAAAATATTATTGTCACGAATAAATCCAGAGTAATATGATAAACGAAATGGTTAAATAATTTGAACATGACTTTTACACACAGTGTGGATCCATTCCTTTAACTTTTTAACTTTTATTATTTTGGTTCCATTTTTCTTCCTAATTAATGAATTACTAAGTTATACTGTTGAGTGAAATTGAAATGTATGTGTTTGCAGGGATGAAGTCTTTAATAATGTCTAAGGGATGCATGCATCTATCTATCTTATTTATTCATTTCAGGGAAAGTGAAAATGGTGTTTATAACAAGTTGCAGCAATTTTTCTTGTGCTACCTTATTGCTTTAGTTGTGCCAGAAACCCATGTTGTCTTAACCTCATTTCTCTGAAAGGAGGATTCTGCATCCTTCAACTTTTGATCCATAAATTAAATCTCCCAGAATCTAAGGACATAGATTTTTCTAATTGAATAAACATTTGAAATGTAACAGACAATTGAAGAAGGGTACTTGTAAGATGATGCATATGGATGTTTAGGAGTGTATTTCTGCAGAAAATGACATCTGCAAGAATTATTTCTTTAGATGTTATATTGCTTCACAATCCAAGTTCTTCTCAGATGTTTTACAAGCAATTGGGGAACTTTGTGTAACAGATTTGACATTAGAAAGATGAGAAATTTTTACCTTTGGCATTACATTGGTTCTTACCCAGGTGGTTTATGTTCTGATAGGAAAATTAGGTTTAAGGCCGATTTTTAATGTAAGTAGGTTCTCTACAGAATAAATAACTATATTAATGGAATGTTTTATTAGTATTCATTAATTGATTGTACTTGGTTTATAACTCTTTGAAGGCTCTTTTGGAGAGAACGGGTTATACACTTGATGTGACAACTGGACAGAGGAAATATGGTGGCCCTCCACCAGAGTGTGTCTATTCAGGACAACAGCCTTCTGTTGGCACTGAGGTAAGAGATGCAACATATGGGGAATATAATATGCTTTTCTGTTTAAATCTCAGTTCTTGAAAAAAATGTGTTTGTTGTTACAGATATTTGTGGGTAAAATTCCAAGGGACTTATTTGAGGATGAACTTGTTCCATTATTTGAAAAAGCTGGGCCTATTTGGGATCTCCGCTTAATGATGGATCCCCTTACAGGTCTAAACAGGGGATATGCTTTTGTCACTTTTTGTAACAAAGAAGCAGCTCAGGAAGCTGTTAAATTGGTAAGTTTTTCGTATTTTCTGTGGTAATTTAAAATCAACTATTGTGATTCCTAATTGTGTAAAAATGTCTTAATCTTCTTATGTTGCAATGTATAGATGGAATTCATTTTTAAACTCAGTGGCTTTCAGAAATCTGTGTATTGTTACTGGACATATTAAAACTTAAGACCTAATTTTATCATTTATATTTGTAATACTCAGCATATAATATTTTTTGCCATACAGCTATTTAAAGGCCAGGAATGATAGTTTATTTTTAAAGAAGGGGGAATATTTATCCCACTCTAGTTTTCAATAATACATGCATCTTATTACCTATAAGTCCTAAGAAGTAGCTTGCTCAGAAACAAATTCAGTTGGGCTTATTTTATATTAAATGTGTTACGTTTCTATATAACTGGTATAGAAACTTATAGGAATATGTCAAAATTGTTTGTGTATTAGGTAGAACTGACTGGTATTTTTCTCTAGTCCCATGTGTGACCATTAGTAAATTTAAGCACACCCCAATTTTCCAACAGAATAGAGAAAATATTGGTAAATTTGTTACAGGCCCTACTAAATGTAACATTTCCTTCTTGCATAACTTTAAATAGTGCTGCTGTTTTCTGTCCTTTATGCAAAGTTTTCTACAATCCTATTTGACTACGTCTAGGTGTGAAATATAATTTATTTTCTATGGTAAAAAAAAACTATTGACTTTTGTGTTGCTGTGGAATTTTCTGGGAAGTGATAGAATTCTATAGAAGCTTGGGTGCTACAGATTTGAGTGGTTGTTGGCACGTATTATTTGATGTTACATTGGAAGCATGGAATTTGAATATGGGAAAAAAATACTTCTGCTTTATTCATGGGATTTGTTAGTTCCAAGAACAGAAAAAATAATTTTGATTAGAGAAAGATCAGTAATTACATTTATTGGAAACCCTTTATAGATGATGAGGTGGTGATTTATGGCTGTGAAGATTAGAAAGGGTAGTTAATGAAAAGGAAATTATGATGTAATTTTGGAGAGAAGGGGAAAATTATCTTTTCTATTTTTCCTCTATTTATGCTTTTTATTTTTATTTTCTCTTATACTTTTTACTTTGTTAAAATATTCATTAATAATCATATTAAAAAAAACAGTATCCAGTACAACTTATACGGCTGCAATGGTTCATGTGGTTAGGATGCTTGGTTGGAGTTTGAAGGTTAGCAAGTCCATATTTTAGACCCTAATACTACTGTGTGACGAGGTAACCTCTGTCATTTGCTCTAGTTCCTTCCTTGCCGAGGACATGAAAGGGGCCCTAGGGGTGTTTCCCCCAGTCAATGGTGATGTCACTGACTAATCATTTCCACCTGGAAGCACCTTAAATGATGCCTCCAACATGAACGGTATGGGGACCATTAAAGCTTAAATTTGATCTACATGAGTGGCTTAGCTCCTTTATATAAGTTAAGGCCCATGTCTCTGGTGCTTTCTGAAATGTTCTCTTTTAGGACCTATTGCAGGAAACATTTGTACGCAAATCACGTTATAACAAATCATGTTATAACATACAAATGCATAGCATGGTACACTAAACAAATTGATAACAAAATATTATGTTTGACTTTTTAAGTACTCTAGGTATCCTGTTCATATTTGTGATAAAAATTCAGACCTAGAATTGCATTCCATTTTCTGATGTTTAATTGTTCCTCAGTTCTTACATTATTAGAGCTACTTCTGCTTCTTTTAAATTACAGTTTCTTGATACAGTTAGTTCTTAACTCAAGACCGGTCACCGTTATGATCTCTCCCCAAAGGTTCTTAAGATCCAGATTCAAAAGTTCTTTGGCCAGCTCCTGTCACGTGATCAACATTTGGGGTGCTTGGCAATCAGCCCATATTTATGGCTGTTTGCAGCATCCCACAGTCATGTGATTTATGACATTTTTTGCAGGAAGCTGGTCTTCCAGTTTCCAGGAAAAACCACCCACTGTGGACAATGGGTTCGCTTAACAGCCATCACAAAAAAATGTCATAAAATTGAATAGTTGCATAGTGACCAGCTTAACAACCAACTAATGTGCAAACATAATTCCAGTGTCTCCATTACTATCGTAAGTTGAGGACTATTTGTATATTGTTCCTTATGAGTTATGTCCTTGTTAAAGAATCAGAAGGTAATATGGCAGTGACAGTGAAAATGAATAGCTTGGGCCTAGCCACTGAATCTCTGGAATTTAGCAAATAGCATTTAGACATATATTGTTTCACAGTGCTTTACAGCTCGCTCTCAGTGGTTTACAGAGCCAGCCTATTTCCCCCAACAATCTGGATCCTCATTTTACAGATCTCAGAAGAATGGAAGGCTGAATCAACCTTTTCCATTTACATTGAAAAGTTAAAAACTGAGCTTTCTAGTGAAAACAGCCATTCAATTTTCTTGACAACAGTATCGAAGTGATTTGTTACTATTGTCCTCTAGGTTTTTTCCTATCATGTGGGATTTTTCTGGTTGTTTTCCATCTAAAAAGTAAATAGGCCTTGCCCCTATAGCTTTATTTAAAAACTAGCAAGACAATTCCACTTGAACTAAACAAGAATTAATATTAATCATTATTATGTTATGTATCATTGGCTCTAATATTAGATTTAGCCTTTTCCATTGACAGTGGAAATGAGTTGTCTAGTTACTAAAGCTTAAAAAATTAGTATCCATCCATCTAAGGCAGAGAACATACCTAAATAGTCCTACCTCTTATTTTTCTTCACAAGAAACAGCCTTATCATGTAGGCTGAGAGATTGGCCCAAAGTTTGCCCATCTGCTTTCATGACTAAATGAGGCCTAGAATTCAGTCTTAGGTTTCTAGGCAAGAACTTAACTTTACCAAACTGGCTCTTTTTCATTCATTCTTGTTAATTCACACAGAAGAATGTCTCTGTTTTACTTTAGATGAATGTAGCTTAAATAGGTAGGGACCCTGCTGCATGCAACTTAAGCTAGTACAAAGTTTGTTATTGCTAAGTGTCATACTTATTGGAAGTCAGGAAGGGCAGATTAACTGTTCAGATCCCACTTGTTCCAGCAGATGTTTAGCCACTATTAGATTGTATCGGATTTTCCATTTCTGAGGTCAGGTTTGCCTTACATTTTTTCTACATCTCATTTGTTATAAATGAATTTTGGAGAATTTTTTGTTTGACCTGTATTAGTAATAGATTACTCATACAATTTGTAGTTTGGAGTTTATTCTGTGCTAGAGTTATTCGTCTTTACAATTCCTCACAATTTCTTTGTCGTTAGTGTTCTTAGTACCTTCATTCTTAAATGTAGCTAAGGTCCTTCTGATGGTCTTTACAATTGAGAACAAAGTTAATATGAGCCAAACTCATCAAATATAATTGGGTGCAAGAGTAAGAGTAAGCCTGTAAATGTAATTTGTTATATAATTTTCTTTCTTTTAGTATAACAATCATGAAATTCGTTCTGAGAAACACATTGGAGTATGTATCTCTGTGGCCAATAATAGGCTGTTTGTTGGCTCCATCCCTAAGAGTAAAACCAAGGAGCAAATTGTAGAAGAATTTAGCAAAGTAACAGGTAAGTTGCTAAGTGCTAATAAGTAATTGCTATTAAAGTGATCTGTGATGAACTTTATCACCATCTTTCGGCTGATGTTGGATGATGATGACATTTGTAAACTGAGATCATAAGGGATAAAGTTGAGAGAAAGATAGGAACTGTTTAAGAAGCTAAAGTTTGAGAGACCATTTCCAGATTTGCTCTGGCAATAGAGTTGGTTGGCTGTAGGGACAGCCACCATTTTAGAGGGGACATTTTGTTCTTGTCATATAAGCTGTAAAGTATTTAGAACTCAGATGTCTAACCTTTTGCTCGCCTGGGTGGCATTGAGTGAAGAGAAAAAGTCTTGAACTGCATATAAAATATGAAATCTAGTTAATGTATATAAATCACATAATGTTGAAAGATCTTATGGAACTGCATGTAGCCTATGGTTTGGACATTCCTGATATAGAAAATGAAAATTTCATGAGATTACAGCAATTTGTTTTCAGTGGTCTTGTATACCAGCTTGTCATAAATGTGACATAAATACCTTATTGATTGATTGAACTGTTTCACTGGTCTCCATGTCCAAACCCATGTAAGTGCTTTGTGCATGAACTTTAATCTTTTGTCCTTTGAAATTGGAGCTGATTCTCTTCGTTAAACAATAGTTTAGATGGGAAATTCGGTTTCTTTATAGTTTTGCAAGTATTTATTTGCAGAGAGAAACTTAATTATTCTCTTAATAATTCTCTTAATAATTCACTATTCTCTTACATATCTCCATATGGCAGCAAATATATGGGACAAATATAAAAGGGAAAAGTTAAAGCTAATATAATTTTTATTTTTAATAAATGTTATACTCTACTTATAACTAATGGTTCAGTTTAAATATATATGACTGGCTTCAATTTCAGAGGGTCTCACAGATGTAATATTGTATCACCAACCTGATGACAAAAAAAAGAACAGAGGTTTTTGTTTCCTTGAATATGAAGATCACAAAACAGCAGCTCAAGCCAGGCGTAGGTTAATGAGTGGAAAAGTGAAAGTTTGGGGTAATGTTGTTACAGTTGAATGGGCTGACCCCATAGAAGATCCAGACCCTGAAGTGATGGCAAAGGTAAACATTTACAGGAGCAGTGAAAATAGCATGCATTTGTTTCTGCTGATTTATGAAGATTGTGACTGTTGATGTACATCATAAGGACATAGATTCTGTTTTGTAAAATAGTATATATACCATTTGCTACCCTTCTGAATGGGATGTTTTACACAAAATAATTCATACAAATTATATAATCTGTTTTCATAGAAGTTTCTAGTAACTATTGGTTACTCTTGTAATGCTGTTTCATACTTTAGTTTTGATATTTAACAAGTCATAAAAAATTTCCATCCTTGGAATATGAAATATTCCCTAAGCCCTTTTCTTATTCAATTTCATAGTATCTTAATTCATTGATAAAACAGTGATCACTAGGTTTCTTTATTTTTCCTACAGGGGTTAGAGTGTGACCCTGCCAAAAGGTGTGAGCGCGCACATTTTTTAATATGGGGGATCCCTTGTCAGCCTTCCACTATTCCCGTTTTTGCTATGGCAGTGAAGTCTGTTATTGTATAGTAATTCAGTATTGTCACTTTATTTTCTTAAATTTCTGTTTTTTCTTATGTTATATCCCAATGTGATCTTTTTTTCTTTGATTGCCTGCCTTAATTTTTTATCAGCAAAGGTTGCAGCAAGCTTTTTAGTGAACACAAGCTGCAGGATTTCCTCACAGACTCAACTCAGAATTAGCTATGATGAGTTTTTCAGGAAATTTAGTTAATTTGCATGGAAATAATATAGTTGAATCCTGGGCTCACCTTTTATTTATAGAAATGCTCCTCTTCATTAATAGCATTTGACTCTGGAAAGATTTGTTATCCTTCTGGATGTATTCTTTCCTTCTAAAGCTTCTGTACCACCTCCAGTATTGTCTTCAAAAATCCTTTGACTCCATGGGATGACTTAGAAGGAGAAAATACTATTCCTTGCTCCTTGAGTCATATTTACATCTAAATTGTTGAGACTAAAATTGTTGATATGTTTGGGATACAAAAAGGAATTTATATTTTAAGAGTTCATTACTTAGACATTGTTACCTTGAAATTTACTTCAATCCTGAGTGGAGATTAATTATTAGTGAATGAATTTTTTTGTTTGTCTTGGGCATGCATCAAACGACTGGTGAGCTGAATAGTCATAACTGACAGATTCAGAGAGTGACTTAAATTTCTATTTGGTCTCAATGAGAAACAACTATTTTTTTAGCTTTGATATCCTCATTTATCTAAATGATGTTGCACTAAATTCTACACCTGTGACTGGTGGGGCTTTTGTTAATTACTGATGTTAAGTTCCACTTTTATTTGAGAATTTCAAGAGCACAAGTACCTGATCAGTTTGGGACTTTCTGCTAAAATAAATAGTATCTTCACATCTCTGTTGGAGCAATTAAACCATAGCTCCATTAATAAATTAATAATATAAAAATAATGAGTATCATTTGTTCAGCATTATCATAACTTTGAACAAAAAATTACATGTACTGTAAACCATCAGAGACCATCAAAAATCCTGCAAGTAATTTGATCAATGCCATGTAGTGCTTTAAAGGTGATAGCAAGTAGCTTGAATTGAATGCACTGAAGCCAGTACAGCTCATACAGCAATGGTGTTACATACAAATATTGCAGTGTACCCAAAACTACATAAGTTGCCACATTCTGGCCAGTTGAATGCTCTTCAAGGATAGTCCTCAGAGTGCATTGTAGTAGTCCAGCTAAGAAAATTATTTGTAAATTAAGACACTTGGTTTGTATCCAATTATGACTTACCTAAATCATAATTACTTTTTGAAAAAAGGTAAATAAGTATATCTAGTACATATGCTTGTTTCATTGTTTGCAATAATATAGTGCTAACACTAAACTAATGCGATGCTTTATTTTAGGTAAAAGTGTTATTTGTACGGAATCTTGCAAATTCAGTCACAGAAGAAATACTAGAAAAGGCTTTTAGTCAATTTGGAAAACTGGAGAGAGTAAAAAAGCTAAAAGATTATGCTTTTATTCATTTTGATGAGCGTGATGGTGCTGTAAAGGTATGTTTTTATTCCCAGTTTTATTTATTTAGTAGATTTAGAATTTGTGAATTCAAAGTGGCATACATTTCCCACTATAACTATGTAAGTGGGTTTGGCCTGAGGCTGCGACTATTTCATAGCTACCTTTCATGTGTAAGGCAGAACTAGCATTTGTAGTTTCCTGGTATCTAAACATCTTAACTACTATATGAAATTAGCTCTCAGTTATTTATCACATTGATACTCTGCTGCAATCATGAACAGACTCTTAGTGGCAATTTTTTCAGAAATCTGATAAACTTAAAATTTATGTTACAATATGCTATAATTTTATGTTGTCAGGTTTTAGGTTCTGTTTATTACTAAGAAATAAGGGAAGCTTTAATTATCCTCTCAATAGTGTACCAGTTTAAAGCCATTAGTTCTCATTCTCCTCATGAATCATCTGAATAATTGTTGAGAATGAGCAAACAAGACCAACTGTTGCCAGGACAGTAAATAAGTAAACTCAAGTAAATTATACTAGGTAAATCAGTTTGTTTCAGATTTTAGCTAGTGTCAAAGTCTATTAAAAACATTATGAATTAAAGTATGAAGTGGGTACTATGACCTTTGCTGGTACTCATTCCAAAATATACTGAAATTCTGCTCCAAGTGTTCATTCTTGGTTTTTGTAGACTGATGTGGCTTTAGTGGGAGAGGCAATAATCTTGGTGTTCTATATAGCACCATTGGTATTTTTCCTATAGTACTTATAGTTTGTGTGCTATATTTGTAAGACTACTTTGGTAAGAATGATTACAAATTATATTCTTTATAGGCTATGGAAGGAATGAATGGCAAAGATTTAGAAGGAGAAAATATAGAAATTGTATTTGCAAAGCCACCAGATCAGAAAAGGAAAGAACGGAAAGCACAGAGACAAGCTGCCAAAAATCAAATGTAAGGCTGGAAAGCATGATTTCAATGCATTTAACACTACTTTATATGTAGAATTCTTGTGTGAAAGCATATACCTGTTAATGCTTATATTGTAATGTGACAAAATATACGTATACTTGAATTCTATTATGATATTTGTCAGTATATCATCTTTTTAATCCATGCTTTTCTTAGGATATAGGTGCTGGTCTTTTTGATCTATTGATAATAGAATAATATTCTTCTTGAGTCAAACTTACATAAAATATTAAAGAACATTTATCTTGCCTAGTTGAATAAAGCCAAAAGAGTAGAGGACTGTTTACTCTGATCGATGCATTTCTAGTTAGAAAGATCAGCTTTAGTGATATGAAAATATTTGTGGGCAGCTTGCATTTTTAAAATATAGGCTGCCATACTTATATATATTTGTGATAGCCTAAGTTGCAACTCTGTCAATGGATGTGATTATTAGTCTTTCAGAGACAATAGTAGAGTATATATTTAGTTATTCATTTGCTTGCTTGCTTGCTTGCCTGCCCTCCATCTCATAGCAAACATTCTGGCAGTTTCAATTATTAAAACTATAGTTAGCAAATATACAGGTAATCCTCACTTACCAAATGCCTAGTTAAGTGACTGTTCAAAGTTATAACAGCACTGAAAAAGTTGGTTTATGACCGGTACTCAAACTTGCACCCAATGCAGTTATCACATTATTGTGCCTGAGATACTTTGCAGCCGGTATGCATTTATGAAAGTTGCAGCATCCCATATAATCATAATCTGTGACCAGGTTGTCAGTGGGTGAGCCAGATTTGCTTAACATGTATGAATCAGCCAGTTTCTGACAAAAAAAAAGTAATAGGGAAGCTGGCAGAAAGGCACAAGTCAAGCTTAATAACCTGCAGTGATTTGATTAATGACAGCAGAAGTGACATAAATAATAGGTGTAAAAAATTGGCAAGGAGAGAATGCAAATTAGCTGTAACTTGTAGATATGTTAGAATCATAAGAGTTTGAGGATAATAGCAAGCAAAAATGTATATAGGGCTTCTAAAATGGAATCTATTATGACTTCCATATTTTATATACCATGGAACTCAAATTTTGGAAGTGTTCAAATAATATTAACATTAACTTGTGTGAATCAAATTTGAATTTTTAATAGTTAAAGTACACACTTGGCCTGCCTGCATAATTTGTATGAAACTATTTTTACAGAGTGAGTTTGCTTCTCTCTTGTTTTAATAGTATGGTATATAGTGCCTCTTTTTCACAGATACGTCATCCTAAGCTGTTTCAACTTTAAACACAAAAAATAGAAAGTTGCTAACTAATCCCAACACATACAACATCTAAACAGGGTATTAAAAACTCACATGTTATTAAAATCACACCTATTTGAAAGCATTTTATATTTATAAAGAGATAGATTTAATGAAAAAGGACATTTCTGGATATCTGCTACACATAACAGCTTTTATATAGCCGCCTTAACCTACCTAACGGAAAAACATTTCTATAGCATTGATTGATACACATTTTGGTTCAATTATAACACTTATTGCATTCTGCTTCCTGGATAGTTACTTTGCTCCTTTGCTCATCTTGATGTGTGCATGTAGATCAGAGGTGAGAAATCACCAACCTGTGGGGTCATTGTCCAGGTCCTTAGAATCTTTCTGTATTATCCCTAACCATTCCTCTTTTGAGGGGTGGAGTTAGTACTTAGGTTATCCTTCTCTTGCATTGAGAAACAGATAATGACAGAGAGTGGCTATGCATCTGCCTTGTAACTGTTCAAAACTACATTATGATGGTCTTTCAGTAATGGAAGGTAGTGTTCTATATTTTTTCAGTTTCTTGCAAAATTTGATTATGTGATTTATTATGAAATACTTTGAATGTTCCTTATAGAAAATTATTTTTCCCCTTTCCATAGCAGTTCTTACATTTAATTTAGTTTTGGATGTATTTATCTTAATTTGAAGGACAAACTAAAAGTACTATTTTGTTACCCTTGGTATGGAAAAGGAGAGAAGAAATCTACAGGTAGTCCTTGACTTATAACCATTTGTTTATCGACTGTTCAAAGTTACAGCAGCACTGAAAAAGTGACAACCAATCCTCACACTTAGGACTGTTTTAGCATCCTCACAGCCATATGGTTGCAATTTGGATGCTTCGCAACTGCATGAATTTATGATTGCAAGGTCTTCAGTCACATGATTGTGATTTGAGCTCTTCCCAGACTGCTTCCTACAAGCAAAATCAGTGGGGAAGCCAGATTTGCTGAACTGTTGTGTGAGTCACTTGACAACTACATTGATTTGTTTAAAAATCATGGCAAAAATAATAAATTGGTTGCAACTCACTGAACACTTCACTTAGTGATGGAAAGTCTGATTCCAATTCATTTATTCATTCAATTTCTATAGTTGCCCATCTCAATCACTGCCTCTGCAACTTGCATCCATAACCAATTTACACAGAACCGAGATAGTCATGCAGTTAACAGTAAAGCCAAGCTTTACTTTCAGTGCCCCAGGTTTGGGAACACAATTGCTGTATTTTTTCAGTGTGTAAGACACTATGGATCATAGCAGCAAAGACTCCAGCATTCCCTGGCGAATGGCAACAGAAGTGAACACTGTCGCTGCAGCACCAAAAAAACACAGCCTCAATATTTGCTTTATAAGACGCACAGACATTTCTACCCACTTTTTTGTGGGGGGGAGTACTTCTTATAGTCCGAAAAAATACAGTAAGTTGTAAACATTTATGAAAGGCCAACAAGGTTAGGGCCATTGTAATCTCTGAGGGGAGATTATTCCAACCACAGACTAGGGGCAACGGTGGAAAAGCCTTGTCTTCTAGTGTCTGCCAGCTTGACACACTTTGTAGCTGATGAGATCTGCAGCATGCCCAGTCTGCTAGATTGAATTGGACGAGAAAAGGCTATTGTAAGTTAAGGACTACTTGTATTTTAGCTTTTCTGACAGTATTTTGACAGCCTGGCCCAGTGTGAGGAAGGGTGTATGTGAGTGGCAGGTGCGAGCACACGTATGAAGCTTCATGCACGAGTTCAAGGGCATACCACTCACAAATGGAGCTTCGCACACAAGCCAAGTGCTCGCCACTTGCACAAATGAAGTTTCGCATACACGTTTGAACATCGCTCAAGCGGCAGGGTTGCACATCGTTCATACAGCCCCGTAGTGGGCTGCAGTCGTGGAGTATTAATTATTAACAAAGATTAGGAAAGTGCCTATTCTTGACATTCATATTAGTAAAATAAAAAAGGTACATGATTTTGTTAATATTAATCTGCATTTTTTAAAATGGGAAAATAGTTGAATTGGTAACATTCGTGAAAAGTAATTGCTTGGCATTAACAGCCTTTTGAATCAATATTGTCGTAAATATTTTGGGATATAATAATATAGGTAATTGTACTCCAGACCTCATTTAGTGACCACAATTGGAATCTAAAACTTGGTTGTTAAAGCAGTCAAACTGCAACTGCTTCTGAACTTACTTCAGTTTCCTTTGCATATGACCTGTCAGGGCTGTATATGCAAGGACTGGTAATAAAGCTACATTTTCCTCACTGTCATAACTGCAAATGTTCACTAAACAAGGCAGTCACTAAATGAAGATTACTAGTACTATTGTTTGAATAAAGTGTTTTAAAGTGTAAAATAATGTGGATATTTTAAGTGCATGGGGTGACATTAAAATTTTGCATTTTTTAAAATATTTGTTACCAGGTATGATGATTATTACTACTATGGCCCTCCTCATATGCCCCCACCAACAAGA
>JANHFJ010010616.1:143472-152262 GCA_032468195.1 Cerberus rynchops
TTTCCCTGTTGTTTTTAAAGTTGGATCCCTGAAGTGGTATTCTCTTACTGCTCTGAACATTTTATTGCAGTGATATTAGCTGAATACCATCATTGGTATCCTTAACTCTTATTTCTGCTCATCAAGGTTAATCATGGTTGTCTATATGGTAATCACTTTGAAATGTATTCAGATAACAGCGGTTTCAGGTGTAATCATCAAAGCTGGTTGGTCAGGCATTCCAGATAGTGGTTCTTTTCAGAACCTTTTTTTAAAGGGTTGGTTAACTACCTCAGTAGCAGAGGATTGAACTATACCCTATCTGTACTGTACATAGAAAATCTTTGTAGATAAAATCAAGGCTTGTTTAATTTTGACAAGAGGGTAAAATATATACCAAATGTAACATTCTAAGTTGCCTTTAATTTCAGAGGCTTTGTAAAAGATTCCCTCCTGTCCATCATAACAGGCCTTGTTTTTGTCGTATTTTGTGGCTGAAAAAGCAGCCTTGCTTCTTCAGATATTGTAGTTATTTGGATGTATAATAGTTTAGCAAGATGTTACTTTTTGTAAGACATCAAATGTTTAAAAAAAGTGCATCAGCAACTTGTACTAAATACTGCAGTGTCCCTTTATAAAAGGTCAGACTAAAACTGACAGCTGTACAGTGAAGCCTGACATTTGGATATTTTGAAGTTTTTCATAAATCATAGAAAATAGTATATGGCTGTAGTTTAGCTTTTTAGGTAAAGGTATGTTTTCTCATTAGTGCATTTCTTACTGCTGATTGCTGTAAAAACAAGCAGATCAGCTTTCCATTTTCTCTTTATGCAGATCATGATAATCTGTAGAGTAGAATACAATCATTTGTGCTATGTTTTAATTTTCTAAAGCACCTTGATGACAGTGAGTGTTAAGTGGTGAAGCATCCTCTATTGAATCACTCTTCCAAAAAGTTCTATCAAGTCCAACTATGCATAGGTAAGATACACTATGATCTAATACGGACTTCACAGAAAGAGCTTTTGTTATACCTTCCCCAAAGGGATACTGCAGTTGTTACTTACCTGTAGGCACCACAATAAGATCTGAGACACCGAATTAAGGTTTTATACACACCAGTTCCCCAGTAAATGAAAAAAATTTAAAAAAAATAGATGTCATATGTTAAATTGCTCATTGCAAACAATCATTTTGCATTCCTGCAAATAAAATTGTTTTATACTGTAAGCTGGAGGCAAGTGTAACTTATTTTTGTAATAAAGTTTTTATTTTTTTTATGTGTCATTAATATAAATGTGTGTTAGTGCAGAAATCTTCTGGTTTAAAAACTCGTGCGCACACATTTCAGTATGTTTACTTGTATTTACATTTTTTAGAATAGTCATTTCCAGTAGTCTGTCTTTCACATTAATTGAATTTTTGTTATATTAATAAACCATTTTAGTATATTGTATGTCAATTACTGGGATAGCTGGGACATAAAGTGTAATTTAAAATTTGTCAAGTATTCATGGGAATATGTAAATGTGCCTTGCTAGTTAAGAGAAAAGCTAAGTGGCTGATGGTAAAAAGTCATTGCTTAATGAAACATTGCCACAGTTTCATATGCTGCCCATGGTAAAGTTCTAGTTTCCATATTTGAATAAGAAATATGAGTGTTGCATCAGCTTCTAAAATCTTAAACTTGATAGGATGAGGTTTATGGAATTTAGGTTTGCTAAATGTAGCCTTAAATTTTGATTTCATTGTAATCCTTGGTATTGGCAATCCCAGTGCCAAGGAGGTTGTTGAAATGCTCCCTTTAATGAGGTTGTAGTGCCAACTGGCATCTTTACTGTCATGGTTTAATGAAGAGCACTGTCAAGGTGTTCATGCCAAATCTGACCTGATTCTTTATAGGAATTTTAGAAAGAGGGAAAACGAACTTAACTCGGATCTTTCAAATCTCTCCTATTGCAGAAAAACAAATTTCTTAAAAGTTTCCAAGCATGACTGATTTTGACTGGGGGAGGGGAATAAAAACAATTATTTATTCAGAACAAATATTGACACAGATGAAAAATGAAAATTTACAATAATATGGAAGCTGAAATTGTAGTCACATGTCCGTAAGAGAAAGTGGACTATAGGATACATGTCAAAATGGACTGGAATTGACTTATCTATAGAGTTTGTAAGCAATGGTGAGTAATAATTAATAGAATCTTGACAGTGTTCTTGAATAATTATGAATTCAAGCCATTCTGACTTTTACAATTAAACATTATTTGCACTGTTCTGACATTGGTGCAGTTTTTTTAACAGTATAATGATAAAGCTACAGTAAAATGCATGTGGAAACTTGTATTGTGGAAAAATTGATCTTTTAAGATAAAATGTAAATTTTAAAATTTTAAAGTTGAATATGTAAAGGAAAAGAGATTTCACTAATTGATATATAGATATATGATTTTAGATAACACTGGATTAATCATGATGGATGTCAATGTTGTAGATCACATCAACATTTATTGAAGTTAGGATATGATGCTTATGAAATATCACACATCCTGTTGTCATATTAAGACAGATTTACTATTGTATTACAGCAGGAATGTTGGAGGTATATAATTCTGTGTTAGCTTATATATTAATGAAGGTATTTGTGTTCCAGAATTAAGTAGCTTACGCAAATTACTGTTGCAGTTTATAGAAGACCAAGGATTGGAACTAGTCTATTTTAATGAAAAATAGGATTTATTGGAACCCATGTTTAAAGTAATTATTCTAGACTTTGCAGTCTATTTTACATAGCATATAGCTGAACTAAGCAATTGATAAAATATTTGCAAACATTAGTGAATATAAAAAGTGAGTAAACTAAATTTGATTGTTTATACTCTAACAAGTACTCTTATATCACAGGTAGTATATAACTGAGCTTGGCTGAAATGGGAAAAAATTTCTGGAAATCTCAGGATTTATAAACTAGATGGGGGAGCTTTAAAAAATCCTGAAAGAAGGCAATTGCAACTATTTGAATAGTTTGCTGTGTATTGGCATGCTCATCAAAAATTAAATACAATTTAAGACAGTCTTTATAGAATATTCTGACAAGAAATCATTAACTGAGAAGTGTCAGCTACATAATGGTATCCTGAAATTCTCTTTGCCCTTTGGGGTATACAAGATGGCTTTTAAAGAAAACTGTAAAAAAGTATGCATATATTTTTGATAGTCCTTGATAGAAAATTACATTCTATGAAGTAAATAGGGGTGATATTAAGCATACTTTATTACAGTAAAAGGTGAAAAAAAAATCACACATTGGAAATTGAACTCAAATGATTACAAAAAACGGATATTCCTTAAAAATGAAATAGTTGTAAATTGCTTAAGATTGTACAATTTACTTTTGAGATTAGAATCAGTATTTGCTTATAAGTTAAATCTGAATGACTAACTGGATGCTACACTTAATCAAGCAATGAGTTTTGTTGGATTTAATTGCTGCAAAAGAAACAAACTTGTGACATTGTATATACTATAGTTGTGTTGTGCCACACTATTCTAGTGAAAAAATTACACATATTAATACTTTTTAGAACAAAACTTCAAGATGTTGTATGAAGTGTATACTGCTTCTCCCCCCGCCCCCTGCCCCCCCAAAAGACTTGGAATTCTAAGAATAGTACATATGTTGAAATACTTAGAAATATAAAGTTAATATTAAACAATAAATGCCATACATATTTAATCCTAATACATACCCTTCTAGAATAGGGATATGTTAGCATGATTGCTATTCTGAAGAAGTGCACAAACAACACAGGTAAGTAGGTATAATAACATTTTGGCATATGTGAGTTAAAACAGATGAGATAAAATTCTTAAATGAAAGGAATTCCATTTTATCCCATCTGCAGACAAAAGATGGGAAGAAGGAAAATTTAAAAGTATTCTGCCTAGCACACTTACACATTCAATTTGAAAATGTCCATGAACTCACAGAGACTGGAGGTAAAATGTGTATATTGCCCTGCCTACATATACACCACCCAGAAATTTTCTATAAAGGAGATCAGCGGGTTCTAAATGTGATCTATATAGTTAGCCTAGGAATAGAAAAACCATTCACAGAATATTAATATAGGATGACTCAATCTTGAACGCAGAACATAACTTCTTTAATAATCTACTTAATTCCAAAAAGAATCATGAATTCTATATGCCAGTACTAAAGTACTTATTTGTAGTGTAGTGGGATTAGGCTGGGACACTACATGAGAAAATTATGGGTACAGACATTTGGATGGTTGTGTCAACAATAACCAGACTTGCATTAGTTTTTTTTAAGACTATTCAAATGAAATTCATATTTGCTATTTGGGAGTGCCCATTTTGTATAGTTTGTATTATACTTAATAGTTTAATTCTGAAACTACTTTTAATTTTTGTTGGATATTGACTTTCATTGTAAGCTAAATGTACAAAGTGTATGCTTTGTTAACATTGAATTTTCTGAAAAAAAATGTTTAAAGATAAGGAAGCTACAGTATTTTAAATTAGTTTTGATTTTAAACATCCCAACTCATGGGTCAGATTGTGGGAATATGACACCATAAGGAGTACTATATTTTTTGTTCATTCTACAAATCGAAAGCTTAAAAAAAATTTTTTTTTACTTCTTATACTTAATGATCCAGGTCACACTGCATATACATTAGGTTTATCAAAACAGAAGAAACTATTTTTCCTGTGAGTAAATTTTACACTAATTTTGATTTGCACAATAATAGTAAGTTATAGATGACGTTATTAAAGGAATACATCCCAGCATAAATGTGACATAAAACCATCTTTCAACATAATGCAGTTACTTAAACTTTAAAATACAAAATCAAAGTTACAAATATTAAAATCAAAGTTACAAATATTAAAATGTATTAACATTTTAATACATTAAAGGAAGAGTTATACTTTCAGCAGTAAAGACTTCACATAAATGGAATTCTCCGGAGATAAGGCTTGTTGGTTTCCTGTTCTCATCTAATTTCATTTAATAAAGGGGCATGACAGAAATGTCCAAAAATTTCCACTTAGCCAAGAAAATATTTTTAAAAAATATTCCTTTAAATTAATTTCAAACCCAAATTGTTCGTGGATTTAAAGATACAGATACTGACTTGGAAATACTTTTCAAGGTCTATTATGTAGTCAGATTATATTATTCATTTCTAGTTTGCTCAGCTGAGACGTTTCTAGATTGATAGATATCCATCCATCTATCAATCATTGGGGCCCTGGGTTGTGCATGATAAAACTGCCTTAAAACACAGCAGCTGTTTCCCATTATAGCCAGGAAAGAATAAGGGGCTTGCGGGGTTGTAACAACATGTTTTTAGTAGTGTTCATCCAATAAACCAGCTTGTAGCGAACTTTATTGTAGAATAGCGACTTAGCAGTAAAATCAAACAATGAATTGGTCCGCAAACTCACATAAGCAGTTTTATCAAGCGTTAATTAATAACCAAGTATCTTGGAAGCCTGTTCCGTGTCCTCGATAACCAGCTGATAATTATGGAGCCACACAGGAGTATATCGCATTAGGGGAGCAGGTGCATGTAATTTGTCGCTGGTGTCGTCCAACTGGTTTTGCATCGGAAGTGATGAACGGGAACTCTTGCTGAAGTAGTGCAACTCCCAGCGTCCCTCAATATTTGCCATATGAGCTGCAAACGAACGAAAAATGGAATTGATATTCAGCGACATCTGTCCCTAAAGTTTACTACCACCGGTGGGGGAAAAACATCTTTTTGCCGCTATGAATCTGGGCAGGATACACCGCAATCAAGCCCATGCATCTCGAGGGAAGAAAAGCGATTTTGGGGAAAGGGCTGGTGGTGCTTCCGCGTTTATACACTTTGAAGGCTTCCATCCAACAGAACGCAAGCGATTCGGCGTTGCGGGCATCTGGGCAACGATTAACACCGCCATTTTGACGGGCTTTATTTCCTCCAGGCTAAAGGGCAACCAAAAGAGTCACAGTAAGGGCGGAAGTGCCTCCTCATCCTCCCTTTCTGCCCCTTTCGCGTTTGGTCGAAAGCTTTTGCGACTCGAGAGATCGCGAGAAGAAGTCAGAAGAAAAGACCGAACTCGGCTCTTTTCGAGCGGCGGTGTATTGGCGCTAACTAAGGGAGCCCGGGTGGGAAAGTAAGCAAGAGCAGCTTCGGGGGCCGGCAAAGATTATCTTCCGCCTTGGAGAAGCGACGCTATTGGTCTAGCCCTCCGCCACGTGATGCGAAGGGCTCGAGCGGTGGAAACCGGAAGGCAGGGGCTTTCGGTCCCTTCAAGTGTGCTACAGAGCGCCTGGGGATCCTCGGGTCAAGCTGAAGCCGGGGGCGCAGTCTCCCCCCATCCTCCAGGATGAGGTGGGCACGCGCGGCCATGGAGAGGCTGTGTCAGCGCGCGCGCCGGGTGGACGTTCTGCGCGAGACCTGCCGCCAGTACCCTTTGTTTTGCTGTATCCTTTTGGGGTTCAGTGTGGCAACGCTCCTGCTCAGCCGGTAAGGAGAGAAGCCCGCCTGGGTCCGGGGCTGGTGCTGGCCGACATGAGCGAGGTGGCTTGGACTTCGTTACATGTGCTGCTGGCGCAGCTTCTCCCTACGGGGCGATGGAGGAGGATGTAACTCGAGATGGGAAATGATACTTTTTTGATAGGATGAAGAAAAGGAAGATGTGATGCTTTCTAAAAACAGGCAAAGGGGGTTCTCTGCCTTTTGATATGACCGGGATTCCTCGGTAACCATGTCAGTTACCCAGTGGCTCTCAAAGTATGTAACGCTGCGATCCCCTAAAAGTCAGTGGATTTGTGTGACAGCCCTCGCCCCCCTTCCTAGGAAATAATTTGGTTGGGTTGTAGAAGAAAGATGTGTGTTACTTTTATAAGCTTTATTCCCACCACCACCACCACCATAATATATACCACAGAGTTACCGAATGTTGTGGAACTGTAGCTGTAGGACTTGCTCTGGCAAATGAGGAATAAAACTCAGTGCCAGTTTTGGTAATGCCCTACTTTACAGTTGCAAGTGTGATCGCTATTTTTTGTTCTTTTTAAATGTGGTTCCCACAGGGCTCTGGCTCACCCATCAGAGAACCCCTGGCCAAGTAAGGATTGGATGGTGATATGATTAGATACATAGATATAGAAGTAGCTGGATTGTTTCTTCTTCTCCCAACCATTCAGTTACTGTAGGTGTAACTCAAGCATAGCACACATTGGTTTCACCAACCCCAGTTAATTATCCAACTTAGTTAATTTCTTACCATATGTTTATGCCCGCCCTTTTAGCATGATTCAGGCAGGTAGAAGGCATAAACATAAATGAACATGTATGATTGTTTTTCTTCTTACCAACTTTCTAAAGGAGTCTAGCTGATTTCACTTTTTGTGTCTCTGTACATAATCCACTTGTAAACAAGAACATTTTGTTGTGAAGGAGAGATTTATAATTGTTCCAATATAAACAAGACTGGTTTTCTTTTGAGTTCAGCTTCAAAACTTCCTTTTAGGAAAGAAAGAACAGTATGGATTGTTCAGAGATCTGAGGAAGTTTGTTAGAACAATGGATATCAACTTCTTCTCTAGTGAATGTTAATATTTATTTACAGTATAGATGTTTTAGAAGACTTAATATTAGTTACAGTTTATCACATCTGTTAATGCCAGATTAAGGAAATCTTATTTATAAGCTGTATGCAAAACAAAACAAAATTCAGATAAGTACATTATCAGAATCTGAAAAGGACCAGTTAAGAAATACTATCAGACTTGTGAGTCTTGAAACATAGCTAAAATGTTTTTTTTTAAGTAAACTGCTGTTCTGATTTTAATTGTCAAGACATAATAGCCTCCAAGGCAAGGTGAAACAGTGCAGTTGTGTTTACACAATTAGCAAAAAAAAGTCTGGTTAACAAATTAGTGCTTCCTGCCATTTTCCCTTCTCTTAAATTGTTTTGTTTTTCAAACCTAGAGCAGCAACTGCTTTGGAATTATAGAAATAGGGATGTATAACCAGGCTTTATTGTGGGTTTGTATATGTGGAATTTTTTCCCATTCTGAAATAGTAGGGAAAAGGATCAAGAGTAAGGGCCAGGTGCAAAGAACTTAACCAATTCCATCTGCAGCATGATCCCAATAGTTGCTCTTTAGTTATTGTAAAGAGATTTCCCCTTAAATTGCTGAAATGAAACTAAAGCATTAAATCCTTCTTTTTCCCTAATTCATACAATTGCCAGCTTTTTTGAACCCAAGGCAAATTCATATTTAATACAGTATTTATATCCATTTTGGAAATCTTACACTGAGGAGATACATTAAAAAAATAAAGTTAGGCTTTGGTTGCCATTTTATTTATTTATTTTATTAATTCAATTTCTATACCGCCCCCTCTCCCGAAGGACTCGGGGCGGTGTACAACCAACTAAAAGAAACACAAAAAATAGATAACAGTTAAAACAGATTAAAATTAACTAATTTAAATCGCCGATTAAATTAAAACCTGATGTAAAATTAAAAATTTTAAAATTTAAGACAATTAGAAAAAACTAATTTAAAAACTAATTAAAATTCCCAACCGATAGTACTAGGCCAGACCGGCCTGTTGGAACAAAAAGGTTTTTAATGCGCGCTGGAAGGTCCGTAGGTCCGTGATGGTCCGGATCTCTGGAGGCAATTTGTTCCAAAGGGAGGGTGCCCCCACAGAGAAGGCTCGAACCCTTGGGGCTGCCAGACAACACCGTCCTGACAATGGAACCCCAAGGAGG
>JANHFJ010010616.1:172721-183074 GCA_032468195.1 Cerberus rynchops
TTCTCTATTGTGTTCCTGCTTATTCTCTTGCAGTCATTTCCTCTCAGTTGTATCTGCTACAAATTCTTATAGTTTCAGTACAAATTGATTTCCGTGAACCTTACACCATACCTAAGTGGACAGTAGAGGGGGCATGCACAGATGTGCATATTGTCCCTGTCATTGTATTTTCTTATTCTTGTATCCATTTTTACTGATGTTTGACAAATTCAATAAATAAGTAAGTAAGTAAGTAAATGAATGAATGAATGCCCTTCTTCAGAGTAAGCATTCCACGAGCAGGAGAGTAATTACGTGGAAAACAAAAGCCCAAAGTGTGAAACTGATTTAGTCTTGTCATTTTAAGTTGCAATCCCAGCTTTGGGGTAAGCATTCTAAAGTCCAAAGGAGCAAGGCAAAGAAAAGCACAGTCATAGTCCCACTTAGTAACTGTTTTGCTTAATAACAGAGGTGTTGGTTCAATAGTGATTGCTAAACAAGGACTACCTGTACAGCTGCAAAACATAAGCGCATGGCAGTATTGGTAGAAATGCATCATACTCAAACATCTTTGGGTTTATGTTGCTTACTTTCAAATTCTGGGAGAAATGAATCATACTCAAACATCTCTGGGTTTATGTTGCTTACTTTCAAATTCTGTTGTCACTGTTGAAAAATTGTGTGTACTCTCTGTGGTAGAATCAGTGAATCAATTTAGTACAAAGGTAATCACAGCCTATCCTGCTTTTAACTGAAATCAAGCTAATGATAGAGTTCATATTTTGATTGTCATCAAATTATGGTTCCATCGTATTATGATTAGGAGGGAAAACATACCTCAAATCAGTGGTGTTTTTGCAAAAGACAATTTTACATTTATTTAACAAGTGCAATCTTATTTTTTCATTGTACGGTTTTCATTCCATTTCATTCAAATAATTTGTAATATTTAACACTTGGAGAACAGGATCTGTACCATGCACATGGTACAATAAATGTAGTCACATAACCTGGAATGACCTTTGATGTGGTAATTTTTCACTATAGATTGAAGAAGGCATTATGGTCATGGAAGATGATTCACCTGTGGAGGCACTTAGTATGCCTAATACACCTCGCAATCTGGCTGCTTGGAAAATTACCATTCCTTATGTTGACTTCTTTGAAGACCCTCCACTTGAAAAGAAAGAAAGGAGAGAGAGAATTCCTGTATTTTGCATTGACGTGGAAAGGAATGACAGGCTGGCACGTAAGCACTAGCGGATGTATGCACAAAGCCTTCCAATGCTCTTCACATTTATACTAAGTTTGGCAGCCATTTTGTCTCAGATAATGTTTCCAAAATCATGGAGCCCTGAAAAAGGGGAAGAATGAAAACATCTGAACTGATGTTTTACCACATGGAGAATGATGGCAAAATATGGCATCCATGGTAGATTGAGTTTCTTTTGTAAACACCTCAGGGTGAAGCTTAAGGGAGGGATACCCTTGTTAGGCTCCACATTTGTGATCCATTTGTCCATGCCAAGGACACTTCCCAAGCCCTCCGGAATAGAGCAGAACAACTGCTCTGGTGTACGTCATCATACATTTCCCTCTACAGTACTTTTCCCTAACAAGAGGTGTCCAGAACTTGTCTTCTCATAATCTGTGAAGAGAGAGTCGCCACAGGGGGGGGCGGGATAGGCAGGGCAAATGTTGCAGAGCCTCTGCAGTCGTTCGTCAGAGCGAACCACTGCCATGGTGCTGCAATATTCATAATTTCGGGACTTGTTTCTAAATGCTAGGGGTTGCTTATCACATAACTTCAAACATTTGCTAAGAGAACACTCGTAACCCAAGGGTTACCTGTATTCTGGACAAATAAAAAATGATAATTTTGTCTCTTTGTTTTCAGTTGGGCATAAACCTGAGCACTGGTCGGTCTATAGAAGATATCTTGAATTTTATGTGCTTGAATCAAAGCTAACAGAATTTCATGGTATGCTTTCTCTACCACCTATTTCTGGGGATATTGTTGTGTATCTCTGCGAACGCACCAAAAACCTGGAGCAAAGAAAGCTTGTAGGCTTGTATAAGTGAAAATGAACTTTCAATGTGTTTAAATTTTATTGTATGACCAGGTGCATTCCCTGATGCTCAGCTTCCCTCCAAGAGGATTATTGGACCAAAGAATTACGAATTCTTAAAGTCAAAGAGAGAAGAATTTCAAGAATATCTTCAGGTAGGAGAAAATACATTTTTGTGTTTATAAATCAATGGAATTGTATGTATTTCCTAATAGACTGTTATGTTTGTGTGATATCCATGATTGATTGATTGATTGATTGATTGAACTATAAATTACACTTCTAGAGCTGCCCACCTTTCAACCAACTTTAGGTAGCTCCTAATCAAAAATTAAACAAATATATAACATCATTTTTAAAAGTATAAAACTCAGTCAGCTAAAGTATAAAACATTAAAAACAACAAAAATTATGGCGCTAGTCAGTGCTAATGTGCTATTATCTAATGTTCTCCCAACGCTTGGGGGAAAGGGCAGGTCTTCAAAGCTTTTTGGGAGACCAAGGAGGGTAAAGGCCTGTCAAACTTCAGGGAGCAGAGTTGTTCCTTAAGGCAGAGGCTGCCATGCAACACACCTAGCTCCCATCAGGTCACAATATTTGGGAGAAGTGACAAGGAGGATGTCCACTCTATCTGGCCTGATAGGATGGGTGGATGTCCTTGGGGAAAGGTAGCCTCGCAGATATCCTGGCCACATGCCATTTAGGACTGTAAAGGTGATGAACAGAACCTGGAAAGAAACTGGCAGCCAATGCAGTTCACGTAACAGAGGTGTTACATGGACAAATAAGGGCCTCCATTCAGTGGTGTGATTCAAATAATTTAACAACTGGTTCTCTGCCCTAATGACCAGCTGAACCAGCAGTTCTCTGACCCGCTTAGAAAGTTAACAACCAGTTCTAGCAAATAGATGCGAACTGGTTGAATCCCACCTCTGCCTCCATTACTGTGTGCACTGCTATATTCTGAACCAAGTGGTTTTCAAGGGCAGCCCCATATAGACAGCTTTGCAGTAATCTGTATTTTCTCAGCATAATTTACTCATTAGCATTTAAATTGTCTTTGCTGAAGAGAAGGTCTCTAGAGTCTGCCTTTTTGTTTTCCTCACAGAAACTTTCACAACATCCAGAGCTAAGCAACAGCCAACTTTTGGCTGACTTCTTATCCCGTAATGGTGGAGAGACACAGTTTCTTGATAAAATATTGCCTGATGTAAATTTAGGTAAGAAAAGTGCTGTTATGTTTTTAAAAAATGGATTCAGAATTGAACTTCAGATATAAGGAAGATTAAATCAATTTAAGCTGCCAGACAAAATTAAGTATGATTTATTGGCACCTTTGCATCAGTGGTGAAATTCAATTTTTTTTACTACCGGTTCTGTGGGTTGTGGCTTGGTGGGCTTGGCTGGTGGGGTCATGTGACTGGGTGGTCAGTTTCTGTAAGCAGGGCAATAAAGATTAGGCTAGAAACAACACCAGAATGTTTTTTTCCTGCCTTCCTTACAGGATTAACCCTATAAAGAGGGAAAAAAACAGGAGATTTCTTGTAACAATCATTTCTCCGAATTGCTTAGAAAATTTACTATCAGTTCTAGCGAACCTACTGGAACCTGCTGAATTTCACCTCTGATTTGCATGACACAATAGTGATGCTTTCATAAAAGTATAAGAATTTTTCACTTTAGTGCTAGCTATAAATGAAAACCAAATAATGAGCTTTTAAAATATCTGAACAAACATTGTTATGGTGGTTTGGAATCTACAGATCATTAGATTGAAGTGGAACAAGAACAGATCATTTCCATTGACCACTGATAAATTGTGTCTGAGTTCTACGAACATAATTTATCCGAGGAGTCTATTAACACTCTGAATCTTAGCTTCGTATCTGGACACATGGTGGTGTTAAAGCGCTAAACAATGGGTAACTTTTCATTATGATGAAATCTGTTTCATGAATTTAGATATGAAGTAGAGAAACAGGCAGCCCAAAGAGCTTACAAAGTTAGAAAAGTGACAAGAGAATTTAAAAAAATGTTGATAACGGGGAAAAAAATCTATTTCTCTTTTTTATCTTTTGGCATGTAGGTAAAATTATAAAATCTGTTCCCGGAAAATTAATAAAAGAGGTAAGATATCTTGTTTCCTTGTTCTTTATAAACAGCATTTATTCCATATAGCTTGTATGGAAACCTGACCATTCTAACTATGTTTGGCATTAATTTCAGAAAGGCCAGCACTTGGAACCATTCATTATCAATTTTATTACTTCCTGTGAGTCTCCCAAGCCTAAACCAAGTAAACCAGAAATTACTATTCTCAGTCCTACTTCGGAAAACAACAAAAAGGTATAGTATATCCTGTGCAGGAACACAGAAGAAAAATAGATTAGTAAAGACAAATCTTCTAAATATTCAAATAGAAGTATGACACTAGTTACTAACTCACTTTATTATGATGATTAATATATTTCTGTTTGGGTGATTATATATTGGGATTTTTTTACATATCCCTCACTCTTACATATTTATTATGGAAAACAATATTTGGCACATCTGTTAAAAAATAAAGGTTCTTGGTGGTCATGAAACTTCATATTGTAGAAATTAAATACTAATTATAACATATTCTAATTTTTATTAACGCTTTTTAAAATTTTGGTTATGCTTTTGGGCCTCCAAGGACTAGTGTGGTAGAATCGCTGTGATTAAATGACCTTATAGATTAGGGAGATTTGAAATATTTGGCCTTTTTTACTGAAGGAAGTTAAGGAACATCCACAGAAAAAGCTTAGTTGACTTATCCCAAAAGTGCTTTTTAAAAGGCAACTGGACTTTGTTTTTGTTTTTTTCCTTGAAGACTTTTCGCTTTCATCCAAGAAACTTTAGAGCTGAAGAAGCTTCTTGAATTAGAAGCAAAACGAAAAAGCACTTGAAAAAAACACTTTGGGACAACCATGGCCTGGATGACTTAAGAATCTCCATAGACACTTAGTTGACTTAATTTAGATATAAAAGAGAATCCCACACAGCTGTATGCCATTAAATTTTGGCAGCTTTATTTGGGGCCACCAAAATTGTGAAAGGGAATTCCCACTGAATACACCCATAATTAATGAAAAAATGATTTTGTTTGGTGACAAATTCCACAATATTCATGCTTTTTAAAAAAAAAAAACCTGGTTTTCTCTTGTTTTAGCTTTATAACGAACTCTATAAGAACAATGCAAACCGTTCTGAGAATTTAGAAAGAAGACAGAATGAGAACTATTTCTTGAAGATGATGACGGTTGAAGGAGTTTATGACTACTTAATGTATATTGGTAAGAAATTGCGGGTAGGGTTTTCTGAAAATGAAAGCAGAAGTGGAATGAATTGCCAAGGCATCTGATTTTGTTTTCTGTGTCTTGTAATACAAGAACTGATAGACTAGTTGTGAAATCAGTGCCACTGCTGTCTGTGCATTTTAATTACCCCCTTTAGATTAGAATATTAATGTAGCACAGAAAAGCTCTAGGAAACCGTTTCGCCACAAGCAAATGAAACCAAAGCATTTTTGGAAGAGGATGCTAAGAGAAGGCAAGCCAATATATGTTCCTGATTTCATGGGATCTACCAGTGGAATTTAAAGCCAGGAAAAAGTAGGAGATGAGGGTTCTCACAGTCATACATTCCTTGTCAAATTCTTGGAATGACAAATTTCTGCAAGCTGGAATAAAAGTTCTTACAACATACTGCCTAGGTAGTAATTCTGTCCCAGATAAACATGCATTGACAAAAATTCTCAATATATGAATATTTTTACAATTTGAGAAAGAAGTAATATTTCAAGTTGTCTTGGGAGTCATTCGATAGTTAAAGGGGTGGCATATAACTTTAATGAAGTTATTTATTTATTTATATTTCATATTTCTTAACCGCCCATCTCTCTCAGAGAGATTCTGGATGGTAAATAAATAAATAACATATTACTGTAAATATATGTCAAACATAAAACAGAAACAAATAATTAGGTTTTGGGTATGATTTGGAGAAATCTATTAAATTATTCACTGTACAGTATAAGCCTTGATTTAGGAATATGATATTTGAGATTATGACTACTCTGTTGTGCTAAATTAACTTTGTAATTAACTTCTTTGATCTTTTGAATTGATTTTCGTCTGTTCAGACGGTGACAGAAATGTGTTTTAATAGACAATATATTGCTTGGGTTTAGAGATTGGTTTAAAGATAAATACAATGAGTTTAAAATGCCAGAGCATGCTCTAAGAATGTATAATATCATGCTTCTGATTATGCATTAAAGCCAAAGAAGGACTATTTTCTATTTTATATATATGAAAAGGTTGACTTGCAGATGAAAATCCCTTGCCTTGTGTTCATTTTCCTTGATAAAACCATAAAATACTCAGGAGTAGATAGGAGGCGGTGGGACAAGGAAACATTAAATAGAATTTTCTGATTAGCTATCACTGAGTAATATTTTTAAGAAATGATAAACACTGAGTGTTTTTGTTTTGAAAAGTAAACTTAGAAGTTGCTCTCTAATTCTTGGTGACTGCCTGAATAATGATCTTGGTTAGGATATGGAAGTAGTTTGCCACTGCTTTCTTCCAGGATTTTTTTTTTCAACTTCCCAGTTTAGCCTTGTTGCCCCCTGGATGTCTCCCTTTCAGGGAGAATGGAACTTTCCCAGACATGCTAAAAGACTTACCCTCCCAGGGAAGATCAAACACCCACTGAGATAAACCCATCCCAAATTCTGTAAGACAAGAGTATGTCTGTTTTTGTAACAACCGAGTATGAATCAATGAGGATGACAGTATTTTTAGAGACGGGAAGACTCCTTTGTTTTCAAGAATCAGGAATCAAATTATCTGTCAAATCCTGTATGTTGCAAGTTAATGAAAACCAAGATCTGCAGGCCACATGGAAATCAGCTGCGGTTGGATGTGTTCAACAGTTTGCTCATTTTGTGCCTTTATTGAATCAGGTCCCAGCAAGGCCATTACTAAGATATCAATGGTAGATGAAGGCAACAATTCTTCTGGTCCATAAAGTAGTCTTGTTCTCAGTGTCAGAGATGTAGTAGTGTGCCATCTTCCATAACAGGCTGGAAAATAACCTTTTTTAAAATAGTGTGAGATCTAAAAGTATAAGTTGAGAAAGTAGACTTTTAGTCAACGATGAATCAGTTGCTTTGATGTTAAACTTCATGTTCTACAATAATATAAAAGGTATTCTATGTTACAGCTAGAGTTGTTTTCCATATTCCTGACTGGCTTCATCACATCTTGATGGGTGGAAGGATTCTCTTCAAAAATACCTTAGAAAAATATATAGACAACTACTTGCAGTATAAACTAGAACAGCTCTTTCAGGAACACCGTCTGGTCTCACTGATAACACTTCTCAGAGGTTAGTAGAAAGCTGCAAATGTTGTTGTTATCCAAACGTGTTACTCTGCCTACCGTGAAGAAGGGTTGGCAGTTTGTCACAGGCAAAGCTAAATAAAACAAGTTTAATTTTACAGTGTTAACAGTCTCTCTTATTTCAGTGACTTAAATTGGCCAGTTAATTAAAAGCAAGTCTGCATGGGTAGTTCGACATTGTCAAAAAAATGTGTTTTTTGTTGTTGTTTTTTAGATGCTGTGTTTTGTGAGAATTCGCAGCCTCGCTCTCTCCAAGATAAGCACAAACGGGCAAAGCAGACCTTTGAAGAAATGATGAAATACATTCCAGGTTCAGTGTTTATGTGGCATGATTTATCAAGAAGAGAGGCAGTCTAAATGACCAAAGTCCATCAGGTTGAATGGCACTTGTTAATATAAACATTCTTACTATATGTTTATCACAGCAAGACCATAAAAGACCAGTAGTCTGGTCTCGGGAAATGAAAATTAATCAAGTAACTGAATTAAGCTGCTTCACGAAATACAGATAATCCTTGATTTACACCAATAATTGAGGCCAAACTTTCCATTGTTAAGTGAGTTTTGCCCCATTTTGTGACCTTTCGTGCCACAATTGTTATCTAAATCACTGCAGTTGTTAAGCTAGTAACATGTTTCATCGTTAAGTGAATCTGGTTTCTCCATTGATTTTGCTTGTCAGGTCACAAAAAGTGATCACATGACCCTAGGGCACTGCAAGCATCATAAATGTGAGTCAATTACCAAGCATCTGAATTTTGATCACATGACCATGGGGATGCTGCAACAGTCATAAGTGTGAAAAATGGTCATAAGTCAATTTTTCAGTGCCGCTGTAACTTTGAACGGTCACTAAATGAACAGTTGTGAGTCAAGGACGACCTGTATCAAAGAAACATGCTGTTGAGGGCAAATTGTTGTGTTTTGTTTTAAATATCTGTATTATAATGAGGGTTTTGGATGAGATTTTACTTACCTATTATTTGGGTAAATGGAAATGCTTTGGGACTGAGCACTAACTAATTTTTAATTGTAAACCACCCAGAGTTGCTTTGCAGAATAAGGTGGGGCAGCATATAAATTTAATTAATAATTAACACATAACCTTGGGAGGAATTAGTTGGACAGCAACCCTTCCATGTGGACAATTTCTTCTAATGTAATCATTAAGAAAGTGCCCAACAGCTAGGCTAAAATGCCTGTGGAGCTATGCAGACCATTTTTCTCATTTGAAATTTCTATAGTTGGGAGTTGCTTCAAAAATGAAATTCCTACCTCTGCAATCTAATTTCTTTACATGGTGGAAAATTCAAGATATTTAGATGATTTATGAGAACTGTGCTTGAAAACAAATTGGAAGCCAGTGGAGCAGATTAGATATGTAATCTACATATTGCAAATTAGTCCAAATTTTGCATCAGTTTAGTTTTCGACTCTTATAGCATTGCTGGAGAACACATTCTCAGATGAGGAAGATGGAAATCCAGCACATTCCCAAGATTCCTTATTCATACTCATTGATGTCTTCTCAGACATTCTATCCTTAGTCCGTGGCAGAGGCACTTAACGAAGACTCTTAATGAAGCAAAGAGCTGGTCTGAGAGATTAGTTAAAAAGAATGGAAGTGCAAGCAGGGAGCAGTTTCTACATCCCCTGTGTGACATGTCTCACCAGCTGGAAACTGAATGTGGCTTATTTATTGCATCCCATTCTTCTTAAAAACGCTGAGAATAAATGTTCAAAACTCAGTTTGACCTGTATGATCTGCAACCCCTTGTAGAGTGCATTACAATAATCCAATCTTGAAGTAACCAAGGCATGAGTGACTGAAAAACCTCCCAGTCAAAGGATTGGTTATTGCAGGTAATCAGAAGATTCTGTATGGTAAGAAATGTACTGGCTGGCCATTGTACATTTAAAATGTCCTGCTAAAATGTTTTACTGAAATCAGCTGTTCATTCAGTTGCCACCAACAGTTATCCTTTTGTAGAATAGATGTTTGAGCTGACAAAGCGTTCAGGGTCAGGCCTGAAATTTGAATTTCTTTTGTTTGAATTGACTTACTTACGTTTTGATGTTTTTTCCCAGATCTGATAGGTAAATGTATTGGGGAAGATGCAAAATATGAAGGCATAAGACTTCTATTTGATGGATTGCAACAGCCAGTACTTAACAAACAGGTGGGTTCTATTGAGTGCACTAAGCACCTATTGTATTTAAGGGTAGAATTTTTGTCAGTTTTAATTTACAGTTTTGAAATACTCATTGCAAGCGCATGCACGGCTGTCTTATATTAATAGCTAGTATGCAAACCAACATGTAAAAAAATAATTTTCAAAGTTTTAGGAAGGTACAGTATTTCAAAATACTGTTTCTGTATGACAGATGTGTGGCTGAAAGAGCAGGACAATTAATAAGCATAGCACTATTGTGTTTCTGCAATTAATAGCAGAAACATTGGTCAAAGAATTAAGCACTCTGGAATAGCAAATCTCATTAATGGGCTAAGTTAGGTGAAACTAGCCCAAATCTCTTGGCAGTTCCAGGCTCAAGAGATTGGATGCGGCCCACAGAATGCTGTTCGTGTTAGTCATAGCAGATCTGTTTTACATTTGTGTCTGTAAATGAAGGTAATCTTTGTATCAGAGTGAAAGGTGAGAGGAATTTATGAAATGGAAAGCCTGGGGATACAAAGAGGAATAAATGGAAGAATCTAGGCAGTATCATTTGCTCAGAAAAGGAGGAAAAGAGCACAGAAGAAAAAGTAAAAAAAAATAGAGATCAGGAATGGAGAACTAGATAGATAGATAGATAGATAGATAGATAGATAGATAGATAGCTAGATAGATAGATAGATAGATAGATAGATAGAT
>JANHFJ010010616.1:188372-200282 GCA_032468195.1 Cerberus rynchops
GGTCAGTAATAGTCCGAATCTCAGGGGGGAGCTCATTCCATAGGGAGGGCGCAGCCACAGAGAAGGCTCGAACCCTCAGGGCCGTCAGGCGACATTGGCCCGATGGTGGCACCCCGAGGAGCTGCATCCCCCTGCAGCTACAAAAACTGGCAACTGTTAACCCAAAGAACAGCTACTCCTTTTTGGTTAGGATCCAATCTTTACTAAGGTTATTTGGATGTATTCCAGCTTTAGCTGTGCATTAATAAAACTTCAGGATTAATTCTACACATTAATAGCTTTTCTGAGACTATAGAAATTCCTTGATTTCAATGTTACGGGTGTGTGCCACCTCACGGCAAGCAATGTACCTTTGACTATATTTCAGGTCATCAGCTACAGAACCAGTTATTATTTGCATTCAAATTTATTAGTTCCTTACCACAGCGTCACAAATTAAATTTCCCAAGTTGCACTCGTGAAAACGGCAGGCATGAGTTGTTCCATTTAGGTAAACAATTGTTTTCCCTATTTCTTGAGAAGAATAATTGCGTAGCGGAATCTTCATTTTGTCGACCTCTGCTTTCACAGTTTGATCTAAAACAGAAGTTGTGATTATAACAGTAACTGAGTTGAGACTGGGGTTCTGTAAGGCCTCACTGAGACTCACTGGCCATCTGCAATTATTATGAGATTTGTGCTCGGTAATTGACTAGTACAGTATGTGAAAACCCAGCTGGATTAAGGCGTTGCAGAATGAACATCTCCCTCATTCTCCAAAGCACTTTCTTGCTTTCTAAAATGAAGTACTACATAAAAATATGGGGGAAATCTTTATTTTTTCACTACATAGCATTGATTGATATTTAACCACCTCGGAGAGAATGCAACAGAAATGAAAACTCAGAAGTACTCTCAAATTTGGTTTTGAAAGGATTTCACAATGAGATGCCAAGGCTGTGGACAACTTGGGTTTGGCTTTCTTCAAAAGCAATCTTCATATAAGGCATGGGACTATTTTCAAGACAAAGAGTACTTGCGAACTAGTTATGATAGAGAAAATTCAAGGAAGAGGGAAAAACATTGCTGTTTCAGGTTTTTAAAAAAAGATGATTTGGAATGTACATGTGCACCCACATAGCCCTTGTCAGTACTTAATCCAAATTTTATTTTTTTCCAAAATTGCACAACAAATAGCACGATCCTGGAAAAAGAAATAAGCCCGTGGGTGTGGCCAAGCCTGTGGGTAGATCTACAGTAATGTTTTAAAACTGATCCAGATCTACAAAAATAATATATTTCTGCAAATGGGAGTAATAATAAAATCCAGATAACTACTGGTATGTTTATATTTATAAGTATATATTGTCTATCTAATATATATGGAAATCTCTGTTGTGCTTCTCCATCGAAAACATGCCATGTATATATGTCTATGGAGATTCTCAGTCATCCAGGTCATGGTTGTCCCAAATGAGCTTTTTTAAAAGGCAACTGGTGGTGGACCCTTTCTAGGAACAATTTCCCTGCAGACAGATTGTCCTTCTTCAGAGCTGAAGCAGCTTCTTGGATGAGAAGCAAAATGTCTTCAAATTAAAACCAGAAAATCCAGTTGCGTCTTGAAAAAACACCTTTGGGACATGCCACGTATATATTGCCTTGTACTATATGTCATGTTTTAAAAAACAGTCATCACTATCTTGTTTATAATTATGCAGATAGTTTTTAGAAGGCGTCTCCCGGTGAAAATTAAACTATCCGGCTAATGACATATTCATCTACATATAATAGTATTAAGTTTTGAAAGATCATTGATCCTTAAAGATGATACTGATAAGTTGATACTTAAAGATGTTTCACATCCTCTTCCTGATTCCATACCTTCAGGAATATCCTTATTCAATAAAATGGGATTTCCAGATGCTTGGATTACATTTCCTTTATCATCAAATATGACATTCAAATAGCCAAGATATTTCCCAAAGGCGTACGCCTGAACAACAGGCACTTGACGTCCATCCTCAGATAATACCATATACGGGTAATTACCTGCTGCCACTTCATTGGAAGGTGGACTTCCTAAAAAAAAAGAAAACAAACCAAGGCAAGAATGGCCTTCAAAACTCTGAATACAGAACGCGCCAGTTGATATAGATTTCATATGAATAAAATGGTGACCTATTTACTTATTATACGGACTTGGTTTTTCGGTTATTAAAATCAATCCCAAAGAGAATATCAATGGTTGACTTAATTGTTGTAAGTTTCCAACCTTTCCAGATTAGAAGGACAAAATGTTCATTCTTGAATCTCTAGCCAAGGACTTTTCCTCAGCTGCCTCCCCACGGCATTACCGATCAGAGCAACAGGAAGTTTCGCCTCCGCTCCCTAGACTCAAAATGTAATTGGAGTAAAAAGCAGAGCAAAACACACAGAACATTTATTTCTGAAGTGGCTTTTCCTCACTTCCTTGAATCACGTCAGTATTAATGATTCAGCCAGCCACTTCACCAGTCACCTGCATTCTCGCCCACAGAAGGCGTTTCACTGGAGTTTTGAGAGATTGTTTTTTTTCTCATGCAGGGAATGCCTCCATTTCAGAAAATCATGCCATTGGAGTGCTTGCTGATTTATTTATAATATCTATAGCCCATCCTAATCAGGAAGAATGCTAGATGACATGCATGCACACGCAAACCTACAACCTACCTATTAAAAAACCCAAATAAATTGTTGAAAGCCTCACAGGCATCTCACAGCTTAAGCTAGTGTTTCTCAGCCTTGGTGACTTTAAGATGTTTGGACTTCAACTCCCAGCTTTGCTGGCTGGGGAAAGGGGAATTCTGGGAGTTGAAGTCCAAACATCTTAAAGTCGCCAAGGTTAAGAAACACTGGCTTAAACCAAATTGAAGCTGAAACACCACTGTTTTCGCTTATTTATGAAATGCCAGGAGGACAATCTGTCTGCAGAGAAATTGTTCCTAGAAAGGGGGCCACCACCAGGAAGGTCCAACAAGAGCTCCCCTCCTGCAATAAACTCTCTCTGAGAGATGGGAAGATTCAATTCTGGCACATTGTTGTTTCATATTAAAGGTTCAACTGAAATAAAGAACAACTTTGAGAATTGAGCCAGGCGTAGGTGCTCATATTTTTTTAAAAAACAAATGAATTGGTATGACTAGCTAATACAGCTAGTCCTCGACTTACAATAATTCATTTAGCAAAGTTTTGATACCACAGAAAAAAAGTATTTTAAGACCAGGCCTCCAGACATAAGTCCATTGCAGCATTTCCATAGCCATGTGACCAAAATCCCGATGTTTGGCATCTGGCATGTATTTACAATGATTGCAAGCCTCCTGGTGGGTCATGCAGTTGCTGTTTGTGATCTTCCCAACTAGCTTCTGATGAGCAAAGTCAACAGGGGAAGCTAGATTCTCTTAAAGATGACATGATTCACTTAACAACTGCAGTGATTTGCTTAACAACCATGGCAAAACGGTCCTAAAATCGAGTGTGACTCATACAGCAACCCTCTTGCTTAGCAAGGGAAATTCTGGACCCAACGTTGGTTAAGTAAAGAACTATTTGTGTTGCCATTTGTCTGGTAAAGAGAAAGCCCAAGCTGAGGATTGAGAGAAAGTGATGAGAAGAAGATTGCTTCAAGCCAACTTTTCAAACCATCTTCTACCTCTGATGGAGAACTGAGCTGAGCTTCCCTCGTGCTTTCCAGCTGACCATGACATCTGGAAAGCCAAGGAGATCACTTTTGAGAAAGGAGAAGGACTGACTCAACTTCCTCAGATGGAACTAGCATTCCAGAATCTTCTATTGAGGGCATACTCCATAAACTGCTACTGCCAGGCAGTTTATCATTTTTTGCTGGGACTATAATGGGATTATATTGCTTTGAAGTCCTGTCCCTTTGATCCTTAAAGGGCGAGTGTGAATAAACTAGTCCCTCTTCCTGTTATGTTGGTGTATCCATCTTTGGTCTCCTGGGATTGCAACTCCTCCTTTGCTTCCCAACTCTTTACCTAAAAACATAACTTCTACTAGTAATCCTAGTGGTTAACTGGAACTAAGACTGAACTGTTTATTTATTAGGAGGGGAAATGGTTTGGGGTGTGAAGCAGTGCTTAAGGAGTGGTGCCTGCCAGTAAATCCTTTAAGCAACTCCACATCTGCAACAAGATCCAAGAAGAAAGAAGTCAGTGATTTAAGAACATATTGGCATGTGCCAGATCTGGGCCCACACATGCTCTTAATCATCTCTTCTCTTTTCCTCTCAGATCCAGATTACTGCCTCACCCAAGGCTTTATCAATTTGTATTTTGAAACTCTTAAGCAATTTTAGAAAGCTTAAAGGTGAGACCAAAATGAATTGTCCTGAATCATATTACATTCCACCAATTCTGGGAAATAAAAGAGTAGCTGGAGGAAATCAAGGCTGAAGAACCTTGATGCAGAAACAGAATATGTAATCTTGGGTTTTAGATCCTGACTTTGAAAAGCTGGAACATGGAGGAAATAAAAATGTTGGACTTTCAAACATATTCCAAAAGAAAAGGGAGTAGAGTGGAGTGGAGTGGAGTGAAGTGAAGTTCTTTATTTAGCCAAGTGTGACACAAGGAATTTGTCTGAGATGCTGAAACGTTCAGTGTACATGTACATTGTACACGCAAACCAGAGTATTATGTACCGGTATATTTACATTGTACATGCAAAGCAGAGTATTATGTATATAAATGAGAAATCACAGCTGCCAATTCTTTAGTTAGCCACTGGCCTTTAATGTACCTTACTCAGTGACAACACACCTGCATTTAACTGGACACCAACTGTTTTATTGCATTTACTAAACCTAGTATTTGCTAGGTTATTTTCAGAATGAAGATTAAATCAAATATTTCAGCCTGAAATATTTATCCAACCTGAAAGAGTTTCCCTAACACTGATGAGTGTCCTGGAAAAACCTCTTACTACATTTTAAAAAAAAAAATGTCCTCTCTAGTCAGCCAGCCAACCGCTTCCTGTCATGAATGCTTCTTTCTGCTCCTGGCACAAACATTCCTATTTGCCATAAAACAACACTCTTCAACAGCTCCCAAAGGCATTTATCAATAGCAGCCAAAAAATTCAAGGAGTAAATGGTGCTGTTACTTAGCTATCACGTCTATCAAAAAAGAGAATCCAACTCACATTACTGAAATAGGTTCTAGAGTACACTCAGATGAAGCCGCCTGCATTAATGGACATTGGTTTCTGTGTAACAAAAGATAAATGGACATTTTAGTGTAGCTGTGTTTTCTAGAAAACTCAGCCATTTCAGAGTATATAAACAATATGTTTCAAATTGAGAGAAACCAGAGGCCAGGCTCGATTCCAAATAATGGAGAGAGCCAAGTTAAATGACAAGGAAGGAACCATTCCACAGACCAAATTTGGAAAACACCAGAACCCACTTGGGTTATAGCTGCCCACCTTAAAAACAACTCCAGAAGGCTTGCAGCCAATGAAACAGCATAAAACAGTATGAAACCAGTAAAAATAAAACTAGAAATAGAACAAATTGGCGCCCGTCCACTCTTCATGCATGTGCCCCATTTTTTCATCCCACCCTGATCTTGCCCTAACTTCCACACCTGATGGAACAGCAAGGTCTTAAAATGGATTCTGGAAAGAATAAAGAGAGGGGGAGCCTGTCAGACTGCAAAAGGGAGGGGTCATTCCAAAGGGCTGCAATGGAAAGAGCTTGCCTCTGAGAAACCACAAGATGGCGAAGTTTAAGGGAAGGGAGCTGAAGAGGGCCCACCTTTTTCACTCTGGTCATTACAAGGGAACATGTCAAAAAATATCTTTATTTCCTTTCATCTTCCTGAGAAATATTGTGCTTAGAAGATAATTACGAATCAAGCTGTGGAGAGTTCTGACAGCTTTAAAAACATGGCCACAATTGGGACTAGAACTTCCCTCACTTCCATCATTAAATGAGTTGTGTTTAACTTTCAACCTCTTTTGCCATTGTCATTAAATAGATTGTGCAGTTGTTGAGCAACTTCCCCCATTGACTTTGCTTGTCAGAAGCCCCCTGGGAAGGTCACAAACAGCAATCACATGACCCCAGGACACTGCAACAATACATGCTGGTTGCCAAAACCCACACAACAGTTGTATGGGGAGTATTCATAAATCACATTTTTGAGTGCCATTATAATGATTTTGAATGATCATGAAACAAATGGTCACAAGTTAAAGACTCCTGCAAGTTATTTTCCTTCAGAACCCTTAAACATTTCAGATGTAGGGAAGTTTGTTACACTCGTTGAACATAACTATTACAGGGTATAACATTGTAGCGGGGGAAACAAACAGAAGAGAAAATTTACATTGACAAATATATTCTAGAACAAAGATAAGACGTGAACACAAGGGGAAAAAATAAGGGAACAGAGAAAAATTGCTCATTTAAGCAAGAAATAATACACCAAGTTCCAGCATTTTGATATCTTTCAGCAAACTAAAACTTCCTGAGACCATAATGAAGTTCTGATGCCTAAAAAACTGAAAAGCAAACTATACATCAAGTTGAATTTATAAAACATGCCGTTAGTGATCCCATGAATTTTCTTTTTATACAATTCACATGACTAGGAAGTAGGGATTCATACCAGATTTATTAGTAAATTTACTTAGGATTATAGTTGTCCAAATATTCTATTTATATAAGCAAGTGATATTTATACAAACCGTGTAAAAACATGCTGACTTCTTTGGATGGATCAGAGTGTGAGGAATTAAAATAGTTGGCACTCTACTTGCAAAGTTATATAAAGATATTTTTTGTGAAGGAATAACATACCTGTATAAAGAAATGTGTTTGTATGTCCCCCAACGACAACATCTATGCCTTTAACTTTCTGAGCAATGCGCTGGTCCTCCGTAAAACCAGAGTGACCAAGTGCAATGATTTTGTTGACCCCCAAAGTGGTAAGTTTGTTTGCTTGTGTCCGCAATGCTTCAACTTCATCTAGAAACTCTAAATGTGGTCCTGAAAATCCAGAAGAGGAAATGCATATTGTTATTGCATTGTTTACCCAGAAAACATGTTTTACCTATGAAAATCCCAATTCTAGCAACAAAATCTTTTACTACATTTAGTACTTCATTGTTTAAAAAGTTCCTTTCAAACAGAGTAAACATCACATGTCCTGGAATTGTTTCGTTAATTTAGAGTAGAGCGTCTCAGATGTTTAATGTAGTTGAATGTCCCCCATAGTTAAACGATGTCTTCACATTTGTCAATGGTCACCCACATTGAAAGAGAACTAGGTACATGTGTATAGGTACACAGGGTTCATATAAAATCAGATTTTCAATGCCTGTTAAGTCTTCATGGGTATTTAACGCCCTCTAGGTTCAAAGGCAGCCAACCTTAAAACTAGCAGGAAGGAACTGTGCTATGGGTGATAAGTAGAATCAATTGTTTCTTTTGGGTGTTAACAATTGTTTGGTAAGGCTGTTGGTTTTTATCTTGTAAACCACCCAGAATCACTTGTATGAGATGGGTGGCTGTATAAATTATATAAATAAAACAATAAGTGAAATCTAATGCTAGGTATGTGATTTAATGCTCTCATGTTTTATCTGTGAGCATTCATACATAACTAACCTTTCTGCAAAACAAAATGATGAACTGGAGAGTTCCATGGATTGACTTGGCAAGAAAAGGGAGGGGGCATGCGCTCTCCTAAAAAAATGATTGATTTTGTCTTTGTATATTGCAATTGTTTAGCTTAAACTTGATTTTGTAAAAACTGGCAGACAAGTATTTTCATGTAAAGTGATGCCATTACCAATATTTAACTTATGTGGGACAATGGGTAATTAATTTCTGTGTGTTTTTTGAAGACATTTTTATGTTAGGTTTAAATCTGTAGTACATCACATATACAGTACCTCCTTAAACGAAGGTGGTGAAGAATATTATGGCTTGCATGACAAAAAAAAAAGTCTCTAGATTAGAGGTCCTAACTTGCATTTAATGAAGATGGTCACTTTTATAAAGTAGAATTGATGAATCACATGCAGGAAAATTCAGGTGTGTTTAATTATGATTGAAAGAGCTAAACCAGGGGTGTCAAACTCAAGGCCCAGGGGCCGGATTTGGCCCGTGGGGTCGCCCTGGAAACAGCGAAGGACTGGCCCGCCATGCCTCTGCCAGCAAAAACAAAGCTTGGAAGGGCTGCATGCGGGCCCTCCCAAGCTCCATTTTCACTGACAGAGGGTTGTAGGAGGCCGTCGCAGCCAAAAACAGAGCTCAGGAGCCCATTTTTTCTGACAGAGTGTTTGGGCCACTACAGGTGTCCCCAACATGAATGACAGCTGGCCATGCCCACTCTTCCCCTCCCCCAAGGTCAAACATAACCCTGATGCGGCCCTCAATGAAATCAAGTTTGACACTCCTGAACTAAACTAAACAGGAAGTTTATTGTCATTGTAATTATTTTATGAAAATAGAGGACTAAGGATTTGTATCAGATTACCTGACAACACGGTTGGAAATCATGAAATTTAGCAACATGTTCTGGCCTCTCATATTAATATATTGGAACAAAGCAGAACGACACTAGAAGGAACATCCAACATTATGGAGGAAAATCCATCAAGCAATTCTTCCTCAAACCTATGATAAATCTTGAGAACAGCCCTACTGGATCAGGCCAAAGCCCATCTCAGAGAAGCATTTTTTGTCCTTACAGTAGTCATATATGGTGGCCCCATCATCACACATCGTGTGCCTGAAACTGTCCTTGGAACGAGATAGCTGATTAATTGCAATAGTGTAATTATGTTTCAGATTTCTTAGTGCCACAAATGCTCAGGAAAAAAAGTAAAATTAAAAAAAAAATACTTCTGAGTAATGCTGTGAGAGACAATGTGTATTTGCTGATGTTTTGCTAGCTTTGCCGGTAACTTCTTTAGAGCAGATCTGAAAACTGAATTTTGCAAGATATTTCATATCTTTATAAATTGCCAATATTCTGTGGAACAAGGAAAATCTCTCAGAAGAGGGACAAATGACATGATGCAAAGACATGAGTTACGTATCTGTATCAGACATTGTGACACCAGTATAAAATGTGTGATCACATCATGATTCACACATCATTCCAATATCACTTTGTCTAGCTACAGATGTATCTGAGTTAAAGGCATTCAAAATCTTTTCAATAGCGTAAGAATTGTAGGAATTTCTGGCATTCTATTTAATGTGATTTTTTATGTGTGGATTAACCGTAATTGGAAAATCCTATACTGTACCCCACTGTACACTTTTTCTATAATGGAAACTTAAGAAAATTGATATCTGATTAAGATAACATAAAAAAAAATCCAACTGTGTGAAGACAGATTATTTAGAATGTTTTAATAGATAGTATTTACTTCTCCTATTTAGTAACCCTTCTATTAGCCCACAAATAATTGTGATACTGCTGGGTTTAAAATAAGCTTTAATTGACCTTAAAGATTAAGTAATTATGATTTTAAATGTTATCAAACATGCAGGCATCTGTAAAATACTTATCATTTAAGAGTATAGATGTAGAAGACCCTGATGCTTGGAGAAAACTAAATCAATTAAAAAAAGAGACCAATCGAAATATGAGTTGGTTAGACCTAAGCATTTAATGACAAGCATGAGCTCACAAGAACCCAAAGAAGCACTGAATGACAGATCATCCTGGGAAAATGATGTCCACCAGATCACTGAAAGTTGGAAATTACCAGGTAACACATGTTCAGGGCTATGACTGGTTTTAAATCATTTAAAATCATCAGGCATAACTGCTACTTTTAAAACTAGAAAATGTCTTTATCATTCAACCAGAAAAATATACAAAGTAATATTTTTGTATTCAGGTGACAACTAATTCCCTTATACAGGTAGTCCTCAACTTACATCCACAATTGAGCCCAAAATTTCTGTTGTTAAGTGAGACATTTATTGAGTTTTGCCCCATTTTTACGACCTTTCTTGGCACAGTTGTTAAGAGAACCATTGATAAGTTAGTAACTCGGTTGTTAAGTGAATCTGGCTTCCTCATTGACTTTGCTTGTTAGAAGGTTGCAAAAGGGGATCACCTGACCTTGAGTTAGAGCAAAAGTCATGAGTCAGTTGGCAAGCATCTGAATTTTGGTCACATGACCATGGGAATACTACAAAGGTTGTAAGTGTGGAAAACGGTCATAAGTTACTTTTTCAGTGCCGTTGTAACTTTGAACAAATGAACTAAATGAACTATTGTAAGTCGAGGACTACCTGTACTGAAAAGTAAGAGGGCTACTGATAACAAGGCTGTATTAAACTCAAGTTATAGAGCCAGAACCAATCTGGAGTAATGATTAAGGCATTGATCTTGAAACTGGGAGACTGAGAGTTCTAGTCCCATCTTAGCACAAAGCTAGCTGGGTGACCTTGGGCCAGTTACTCACTCTCATCCCTAGGAAAGAGACCACAGCAAACCAGTTTTGAAAAACCTTTCCAAGAAAATTGCAGGGAATAGTCCATGCAGTCACCAGTAGTCAAGAACTGACTTGCAGTCAGTAATTGCATTTATTATGGCTGCTATAGTTTTAAATACAGCCAGTCATTTTATTCTTAACTATAGTTTTCAATAATGGAAATTATTTGGGAAATCATTTTGGTTTCAAAAGGCACAGGCAATTCATCTCCAAGTTATTATACAATATGCCTTATTGATGTTGTGCAGAAATCGTCCACATAGCCTGAAAGAGTAGAGTAGCTAGTAAATAGTGCAATTACACAAAATAATATTTCTTCTGAATCAAGAATACAGGTAGTCCTCAACTTACACAATTGAGCCCAACATTTCTGCTTTAAGCAAGATATTTGTTAAGTGAATTTTGCCCCATTTTATGACTTTTCTTGCCACAGTTGTTAAGTGAATCACTGCTGTTGTTAAGCTAGTGACATGGTTGTTAAGTGAATCTCACTTCTCTGTTGATTTTGCCTGTCAGATGGTCGCAAGAGATGATCACATGACCCTGGGGCACTGCGACCATCATAAATATGAATCAGATGCCAAGCCTCTGAATTTTGATCATGTGACCACGGGGATGCTGCAACAGTCGTTAAAAGTGTGATAAAAGGTCATAAGTCAAAGTTGCAACTGAACGGTCACTATGAACTGTTACCACATAAATTGAGGACTACCTGTACAATGTTCACTTTCTGTACTTCTTTAAGTACTACCTTCAACCTATCAAAGCAAAGGCACTAGAAACGAGATTGAAAATGTTGCCTTTTATAATTTCTAGTACTATATTTATTTAATATTATAGTTATCCCTACCCCAACAATTTATGTTTGAAATGATGTTCCAACATTGGGAAAGCAATAGTTTCCAACTATTCATACTGCTGATACTTGAACCGAGACCATTTAGTCAACTTTCTCATATAAAACAAAGCATTTAATTTGAACCAACAGTAACACCAAATTCCCAGCCTGATGACTTTAATCTGTAATCACAGACCGTGTTGTACATTTGGAATTCTTTAAAGTATCTTGGGCTAGCCTCAATAAAATGACCTCATGCTCTTTCTATTCTTTGAGAAAAGCAGGTCAAAATGTATTTTATTTCAACAAGTGAGTGAATCAGAAGATCCCAATCTATGCCAAGTTAGGGCCCTGGGGATTATTTGATGATAGTGATTAATATTTGTGAATATCCATGTCAGGTCAACCTGAGGGAAATTCTGCATGTTGAAACAGCAGAAACCGATGAACAACAAATTGTTGTTCATCGGCTAAGCATTTTGTTCTGGAGATGAACAACACCAAAAAACCGAACTACACACCCTCACTAACGTACTAACAGCCAATGGATTCCAAAGAAATAAGAT
>JANHFJ010010621.1:0-13059 GCA_032468195.1 Cerberus rynchops
TAATGACAGCCGTGCATCCAGGAGGACCCCTAAGTTGCGAGCCCCTTCCGTGGGGGACAGGATCTCTCCCCCCACGGGATCCTTATGCCCAGGATCTCAAATCATGTGGACCTATTCACCAATAAATCATCTTTCCAAATAGCGTCCATGTTTCCAGTGTCTTTATTTCCACTTGGAACAACCAAGATGGACATTTCTTCCAATGCAAGAATCTGCAGGATCTCATGCTTTGATCAAAAAACAGCATCATGGTAGCAACACTACTTAGACTTATATACCACTTCACAGTACTTTATAGCCCTGATACAAGCTCTGTGCCCTTCATATGTTTGTGTGAGATTGCAATGTCTGTTCAAAAGGGGTGAAATTCAGAGATGATGCTACTCTCCCTGGATTCCTCCTATAAGTGTATCTCTGCTGCAACTAGTGTGAGAATTGCAACTAAAATCAAAGGGAACGGGGAAGCCCAAGCTCCAATAACAGATGATATAATCTTCCTTGCTAATAACAAAGGAAGAGTACATCATGCTCTTAATGCTCTGTTTCTAAGAACCCACTACATATTGGATGTTCTGTGATTTTGTGACGGTGAACCATTCGATCACAGGAATAAGAAACAGGACATCTTCAATTAATCTTGAACATTCTGAAAAGGTAATTATCAGCAAATTCTAGACTCTAAGCCAGTTTTGACAGCTCTTAGTAGTGTGCTTTTATAAGTCCACGCTGACCTTTAGTGATGTGTTTCAAAAAGTATTTGCCCAATGACCCAATTCTTCCTTCATTTCTGTCATTTCCAGGTAAAGATGGCTATTTATCTAAACTCACCAGCATTTATACAAAATATGCCTGATGACCCATATCCAGCTAATTGGTAAATGTCAAGAATTTTCAAGTACTTCCTAAAATTATCCAGGATGCTGTCTGGATCCTGAACTCTAAATGCTTAGCAGTCATTTATAATAAATATCTGTTGTAGAGGCACCGTATCACTGTATTTTACCTGGCTGTGCACCGCCCCGAGTCCTTTGGGAGAGGGGGGCGGTATAAAAATCCTGAAATAAAAATAAAATAAATAAATCTACGTATACTCTACTTCATATCCCCATTCTCAAAACTAGAAGGTTTTGTTGGAAAAGAGGCACTCTAATTTTTAGCAGTTTAGTAGTTTCGAATGACAGTCATATTCTTCATTACAAATCTCTGTAATATATGATGTCTTATATGAAGACAGAAAAGTCCTAGTTTTCAAAGGACAGAATAATGGAGTGGGTGGGTGTTACAATAATCTAAATTTAGGATGGAAGTAATTCATTGCTATTAAGAAACATCTTAAGCAATTTAGTCAACCTTTCATATTCTATGTTGTAACAGCTTTTGCAAAGATTTAGTAAAAAGAAAACAGAAACACTTTTTTAAAAAAAAAAGTCAAGTTATTTTTTCTCATTTGCAGGAAACTAACATCAAACGTAAAATGTGCAATGTCCTACTGCTACATGTATTGGTGATCCAGGTGCCAAGATGCAACACATTGACTTTAGTGGAATAAGTATCAAAAATAGGTTGAACTCAAACACATTATCCCATAAATCTATGCATATCCACAAAGGGAGGGAAGAAAATTATGTTGCTTTCAAATAACTTCTCTTTAGGATGCTTTTCACCCATCACTTAATGCATCTTGTTAATTGTTTGATCCATTCAGCAAACTCCCAATTGCCTAAAAATTTAACACCACATTTGCTTAATACATATCATGCGTTATATTTCTTGTAATACGTTATACTAAAATGCCAGGCACTGGTGACAATGTATTAAAACAAATTCTCATCAATTAAATTAAAACTTTCATTGGCAAAATACAGCTGCTACAAGCCACATTTTAAAATGCAGATTCTTGTCTCTTTTTGAAGCACATCCTCAATTAAATATAATAAGCAATGTGCTGTTCTTAAACATTTCACTACAACAGATGTAATGTAAAAATACATGGATTTTATTTTAAAACATGTCATATTCCAGTTTACCAAATATATTCATTTGTTTGTTTTAGAAGGCTGAATCAAGATGAAAGCATACTAACCATTAAACAATCCTGTCAGCTTTCAATCAGTTAGGTAAATGGGAGAAAATCTGAAAAAATAATAAATAAAATCAGATGGTGCAGAGCTTCTGGAAGTACCAGTAGAGACACTGGACACATTGGCATGGTAGAAAAACTTGCGTGATTCGGGATACAAATAATGATAACTGGTCTTAATCCTGTCCATTATAGGTAGATATTTTGTTGCAAGAAAGAAAGCAACAATTTGCCTTGTTGAATGAGGGTAGAATGAAAAAACAACATGCTCTAATTCAGAAAAACTTTGCACCACTTTCTTTGAATTCATTTGCAAGTCAGTTTGGTCTAGTAGTGGTTAAAGCAACCAGACTAGAAACTAGTCTTGAGATCATATGTTCTATTCCAACCTTAGCCATGAAATCCAGCTGGGTGACTTTGGGCCAGAGGCTCTCTGTCATCCAACTCACAGGGTTGTTGTAGTAGGAAAAATAGAAGGAGAAAGGTGTATTGGATATGTTCGCCATCTTGAATTACTTGTAAAAACAATAAAGGTGATACATTCCCTGCAAATGGAGACCCAGAAAATGAAGCTTCTTTTATGGGCGAGATGGACAGTGTCTAAATACGATACATAAATGCATAAATAAACATCTTGAACTGCACAAACCAGAACCATGCAAGCTGTCTCTTTCATGATTATGTTGATCACTTTTACATTGCCTATGTTTTTCTAATTCTTGGGAAGGACTTTGCTTTATAGTTCCAGGTTTACCTTAATATGGTAGTGATGAATATATTCCACAATAGAATTGAGATAATCCAGATATGAGCTGCACCATAGGATGGATTGAGCAAATTCTCCTTTGCCTTCCTCAATGCTGGTGTATGTTTAGATTTATATAGACCACATTACACACCAATTACCAGTGTACACATGCTTAAATCTATAAACTCCCTCTTCGAAATATGGTCAAGAGATACATGAGCTTCCACATGTGCTAAGAAAGGAAATAATTTGTCTTAAATTAATAGTAATAGCATTATGGTGAACTCTGATATTTGTAGAAATAAATAACTACTTTAAAAGAAATTGCAGGCTTCTATTCCAAATAGCTCTGCACTCAGACAAGAGGCTCAAACTTGGATTGTATGCTTTAGGATGACAATGGACAGATAGTAATTGATTAAAAGAAAATCAAAGGAAGATGGAAGGAGTATACTGAAACATCATGCAGTAGAGACATCAACATCTGAGATACCTTGTACAATATTCCTTACTTCTAGTACTAGAAGATGAAGTTACATAGATAAGCACTCTCTCATTATGAAGTCAGAAAGTACAGTAACTGCTGGAATGCCCATTGAAATGCCCACAAGGAACAAAAGAAAGTTTTAACCAAGCTATCCCCACAAATCTGAAGAATGATATGATAATCATTCAATTAGATAAAGTAACTCTCCATTCCAATGGCAAAACAAGAAGAGTATCTTAGAAAAGATACTCAAAAGACTTGATTGAGCATTGGTTAAAGTGCAGTATTGCAGGCAAACACTGCCCACAGTCTGGAGTTTGATCCTGATGAGGCTCAAAGTTGACTCAGCCTTCCATTTTTCCAAGGTAGGTGAATGAGGGCTCAGATTGTTGAGGACAATATGTATATACATAATGCTTCTACATTACAAACCACTCAGAGATTTCTATAAAGTGCTAGGAGGCAGTGGTGGAATTCAATTTTTTTACCACCGGTTCTGTGGATGTGGCTTGATGGGCATGGCTGGGAGATCATGTGACTGGGTGGGCAGTAGGGCAATAAAGATTAGGCTAGAAACAACACCAGAATGTTTTTTTCCTGCCTTCCTTACAGGATTAACCCTGTAAAGTGGGAAAAAACAAAAGGAGATTTCTTCTAACAACCGGTTCTCCGAACTGCTTAGAAAATTTACTACCAGTTCTAGAGAACCTGCTAGAACCTGCTGAATTTTACCTCTGTCCTAAAGGTACTCTCCACATCCCAAGCTTGTCTTGGATCATTTGTTTTCTTCATATAGAAGCACAGATTCCCAAAACACTGGACTACAACCAGATTTTAAAATTATTTGTAACAGCTATACTGTTAAAGTGAGACTCAGTAGTACATTTGGAAATAAAAAAGCTGCTAAATATTCAGTAAATCTAGTGTGTATAGAGCAAATAAGAAAGAAAATATATCCCTATTATTTGTTATAATCTCTTTTAAGATTATTCTCTATTTTTTTAGAACTTGATTTAAATTTTTATTTCTTTTGTCTTGCTAGATCTTCAATAAGATCAGGTGCAATCCCTCAGTTATTTCTTGCTGATCTTATATAACAATATTTATCTGGTTTTATTGGAAAAAAATCTCCAGAAGATGCTATTATCCTGTGTTACATAGTGTTTGCATTGTTTTAAAATAAACTTAAGAACAGCCCTACAAAATGTGTATAACCAGTTCATTCTGGATGTGATTGTTATAACTACTAAAGCCAAGGCATTTCCTCAAAAGAGGGAGAGGAATCAGCTGAAGCTGGTAAAACAAAGCTATTCACTATTTCCTCCACCTGAGCACAGTTCCAGGAGCAGTTCCAATTTGCATTTAAAGTCCCCGGAGGAAGCATAAGTCTTTCCCAAAATATATTTCAATTCAGATAAGAATTCCCAGCCAAACTACAACCATCTGTAAATGCTTGCTGAGAATTTTGATCAAATGAGGGTTCATAATTAACCATGCACAAAAAAGCAATGGGCTAATTATTTCCTAGCTGCTATATTTGAGAAATATTAATATTACAAAGTGACCTGAAGTGTCAAAACAAAACAAAAAGAGTTTAGATATGGAATCATGTTCTAGCTTACTTGCTAAAGTATGTCTCTCCTGTATTGCATTTAAAATGCTAGCCTTTCTATGACATATTGTAGCTACTTCCCATGCTGTTAATAAAGCTATATTGCTATTAACTTTGTGATGGTCGGGTACATGATTCTAACCACTTATATGGACAATACAGATTCAAACTGGATGCCAGCAATAACTTTCTCACTTTGAATCAGGCTCTTAGGACATCAACTTCATAAAGTTTAGAAATGTATACATTTTATAACATACTGCATGATTGTATAAAGATATTACCAATCTTTCTAGATTTTTTCAATGCTCAGGAAAAAAAAAGTTTGTTAAACTTTTAGACACACCACAAGATGGCACCAAAAGACTAACAACCATAAACTTAATAACTTGCATCAAAAGGTACTTTGTCAAGAATTTCATCCAAAAATGCTAGAGGTCAAATATATTATTAGCATCTTTGAATAATGCTAATATAGATATTATAGATAGATATTTCTTGCAAATAAAGGAAAAGTATTGTAGGCTAATCAAAATGCCTTAATGAATTCTGCATGGAGGCATGACAGAGAAGTTATTTTGATTCAGTTGTCAGAGTCATTGGTCTAGAAATTGGGAGACTATGAGTTGTAGTCTTCCTTTAGACCAGGGGTGTCAAACTCATGGCCCGTGGACCAGATGCATCACATGGCCACGGCCACCCCCATTTTAGCAAAGGGGGAGTCACAATACATCACGTGATGACGTGACGCCACAAGTTTTACACCTATGCTTTAAGCAGTAATCACTAGGAGTCAAAACTGATGGGAAGGCATGGAGGAGGAGGAAGAGAAGAGGAGGGGGAGAGAAGGAGGAGAAAGAATCACAAGTAGAATAGCAGAGTTGGAAGGGACCTTGGAGATCTTCAAGTCCAACCCCTGCTTGGACTTGGACTTGGAGGAGAAGGAGAAGGAGGAGGAGGAGGAAATAAGAAAACCCACCACAATGTTTTTTTTTCTAGCTTGACTTATTAAACTGTGTAAGTCAGTAGCATCTATCTACATAAAAATGCATACATCGTGATATGAAAATTGTACGTAAATTCTAATACATTTTGCTAGTATCATCTTAAGAACTACAGTATGTTATAGATACTGAAGGCAAATAAAATGTTAATATTTATCAAAATAAGGTCATTGTTAACATAATCTAACATTAAGGCATAACATCTATCTATTGCATTATTCTCTTTCATGGGAAGCAATTTATGGAGAATCAGAGTAAGAAATAGTAAATAAATCAAATTCAGAGTAAGAAATAGTAAATAAATCAAATTCATGACATAAAAAGGAAAACAAATAGTGCTCATTTAGTTTACACCAATATGATTAATTACCATATGTCTCTACATATATTTCTACTCTTGCCAAACGTATTTGCTTCTGCCACTTGCTTTTTGGCTTTAGTTTTTTCTTTTGAAGATAACATCCAAACAACATTTTCTCATTCTTTTCCTACTATCAGCCCTCTGCAGTAAGCCAAACCAGGAAACCAGCTTTGCAAGTTTGATTGGAAATATATTTGATACATCTCTACAAATAGAACCTTGAAAGTCCAGTGTTTTCCTTTCCCTTATATCCCAGAGAATTGAGAAAGAACCAACTTCCTAATGTTTCCTTTGTTTCCCTGCCTTCAGGCATCTCAGTGTACATTTTTTGAAGCCACCTCTGTTTACTTTCTCCAAGATCACTTCTTATGAACACCTTACTCCTCTTTCATATATCATTTGCAATTTTATTCTGATACTCTCACTCTATATAACTATCATAATTCATCTCAGCATACTAGTTGTTCACTTTTGCATTCAGTGCACATTTATTCAACAGCCAATCATTCTTGGTTCACTATTTTTTCTTCTTATTCCCCATTTTCATTCCATTCAACTTAAACTTTTGTGTTTCTTCTGACAGATCCAACCTCTTATTTCCATATTGAAAAATGAGTAAACTCACATTTTTATACCACAGCTGTTTCACTTGTTTTGACAAATATTTGTTCCTCACATTTCTGAATACTATGTATTTTCTACTGCCTATTTGCCATCATTTGCACATCTTAAAGAATTATCCATCCATATCCCTATCTTTAGCAAACATTCTATCAAGTACACAAATACATGCACATGCTCTAATCTTTCAACACTTAAGTATTGGCATTCAATTGTTTTTTCTTTACAATTTTTCCTATCTCACACATCTAGCTTGGCCTTTTGATACACTATTTTTCAGTTATACCACCTTGTTTATATGATATATATTAATGTTTCTCAACCTCAGAAACTAAGATATGTGAACATCAACTCTCAGAATCCCCGAGATCATAAAAATTCAAGAATCAGCTTATCCACAAATAGGCTTACATGAGAGTATATATGGTAGATTTATAGTCCAAGTAGTCTTTCTTTCCTATTTCACTAACTTTGGGAAATACTGTAGTTTTTCACATCATACTTGTGAAAGTATGTTATGATCTCAAAATACGAAAATGTACATTTTTGTTGATCCATGAACAAAAAATCATGTATCTAAAAACATAGAATATGAATTGTCACCAGCACTTACAAACTTTTATCAAATCAGTAACTTGGTTAGGGAATGGAGCTTGTAATAATACAGACCCCTTGGTCACTAGCTAACAGATGTTTAACAATTAATCAATGGCATAAGATGCCTTCAAAAGTTGTGAGTGCCCCATCACTGGAGATTTTAAAGAAGAGATCAGACAGCTATTTGTCCAGAATGGTGTAGAATCTTCCTGCTTGAGCAGGGGATTGGACCAGATGACCTCTATGGTCCCTTCCAACTCTGTTACTCTATTATCTATTTTGTGTACTTCCATCATACTACAATATTTCCATCTTAGTGGTTCATAGCATTTTACAGCAACATTCAGCCTTCACAGTGGTGGATTAAACATTTCTTTGTTCGTTTATGTGACAGCCAGTTCTTGGCAGGGTTCTTGAGGAATGGTACCGACAGGTGGATCAATTCAAAAGGGAAAGATAGAAAAGCTGCACCATCATTTTGCCTGCTGACTCAGAGGATGTCTCCCCAATAGACTTTATTGGATGGACAGAAATCACTGGAAATAGATGGCCAGGCAGATATTCACCTGCTGAACTTTATACACTATACTACAACTACCATGCTAGTTTAAATTCTGCTAGGTTTCTGCTAGGAAGGAAATTATCCTCTGAAAAGGACATGAGCACTTATTCTGTGTTTACATAGAAATTCATTGAAATAATTAAATTAAGGTGTAAGCTATTTCCCCAATCCCAAATTAAGATGCAAAAAAGAAATATAGCCTATTTCCATTTTAATGTAAGCAATAACAACTAAAAAGCTTATGATTTGCTTACTTTCACTTCTTAAAAATTCATGTAAATGAATATGACCACAATTTTGTAGGAGTAAAACTGTTCTACCAGCTAGGAAAAGAACTAAATCAACTCATTTTTCAATAGATTTATTTATTAAAGAACTCCAAGTAAACATATAAAAGAAGCCAGAAGAGAAAAAAAATGAAAATCATCAGTTGCTTTTAAAATGAAATGTTCAGTAAAATAAGATTCTGAAGACTCTAAATATAAGAATATTTTACCAAAGCAGGTCTCTTTAAAAATCTCTTTAACATAACTCTTAATCACAGAAGTCACTTCTATATGCTTGCAGAATTTTGCTTAGATATAAATGATACAGAAAGAGAAAGAACATTACATTTATCAATAATGTACAGCCAACAATAATGAGTAATTCCTCCATCTGCATATACATACTTGTATAGCTATATTTGACAGCCGCTATGATACACTATTCATTGCTAACCGCTGGTATCCATACACTTTCAGAGACATTTACATTTAATACACATTAAACATAATATGACTCCATTAGTGGATTATTACATCCATCCATCTGAATGCTAGTAATCCTAATCATGTTTATTACATCTTATTTTAACCCAGCTCTACAGATCATACTTTTCCATGTTGTCTATATTAAATAATAATTTCATTAACACAAAAGATCTGTCAAAACTATATGCAATCAAAATCTATATCTGATAACTAATTAATTAGCCTTAAATTTATCTAGAGAAAAATATTCAGGCAGGACTCTTTCCGTCATCTCCTTAACCATGGCACAAACATGCACATAACTGCATTCCCCTCCCCCATATCCTTGTGACATTACCTTCCTCTCATCTCCAGCCCGTACCTGAAGCACCTTAAAGTTATTCTTAGCAATTCCAGGGTGAAAATAGTGTTCTTTCTTCTTCCAACACATTTTATAGTGTGGGTATATAATCTAGCACATGTCACTGATGGTGTGGCTGTTCATACTGTCAGGGCTTGGGATCTGTCCAGTCCTATTTGCGTCTTTTGTCTCCTTTCTGTATGGGAAACTGGGATCTGGATTCCAAAGCATTTAGACTTTGACTGTAGAAGACACCAGAAACTTCTGCAGGAATATCTACCAATCTGTTTGATGATGGGTACTCTCTGAAGAAAATGCCATATCTTATGAAGGCTCCTTTAAGTTTAGGTTTAGCAATCTTTTAAATACTAGACCTTTGTTTGAAACATAAGACTGGACTGAACCCCTTGCTGCGCAGCAAGTTAATTTAAACTGGGAAAGAGCTGTGCTCTGCCTACTCTGAGTTGCTAGTTCTCTTATATGTCATTGGGTCCATTATGAGTTTTCTCCTGCTTCTGATGAGGAGCTAACTGTGGTATGGTCAAACCTTGTACTGGTTTTATTTCTTTGGGGGAGATGCCATTTTGCCTATTCCATTCTGGCTTGAGTATCACTAAATGTCATAGCCATAGTTTTGACCTTCATCTGTATTGATAAGGCATTCAATGAAATGTGACCAACATATACAAATTAAAATAAATCTGCCTCATTTCCCATGTAGCAATTGGCTTCTTTTTTGAATGCACTTTTAAATGATAGGTTAGCATACTGAGCAGAACATTTTCCACTACATTAGCACATCTGCCAATTCCTAGCGTATATGTCTATAAAAATGTACAGGTGTACCTTCAATGAGTCTTGAGCCAGGATGGAGGGTGTTTTAGCCATGCTACCTCCACAGATGCAGCAGTGCTATAAAGTTGTTACATGTCATTGCACTTTATGTGGTTGTTGTAATAGTTACGTTATCTCACTAAGTGTGCATCCACCTGCAATCCTTAAGAAGGATGCTATTTCAAGCTTAAATAGTGGAAGCAATTTTTATTAATAAAATCACAAGTTTACTCTTAAATTTACACTACAAATTTGAACAAAGCATTGGGCAGAAAAAAAACATAAAAACTTCTGAATGTAATAGATGAGTGACAGCATAAAATCTGTATTTCTTGTTATTATGCTGAGGAGACAGAAACACATCTCATTTTAACCAAGGTTTTAATTATGTATTTTTGTACAGTATTTCAAATGTTTGATTTCACTCTAAAATTGAATTCAGTCAGTCTGTTTACATTTTCTGATTTTGATTGCTATAATACAATTTCATTTTCCAGCATATAGAAATCAGAGTATAAATCTACAAATGAATAAATATATTCTTGGTTAAGGTATTTCCTTATTGTTGTAGTACAGTTATCACTATTAAAACTGAACTGCTACATATAATGAAAACATTATTTTTTTGTTTGAGATCTGTGATTTTTTTAAAGCACAATAAGTCTTTAAAATCAAAGTAGTTAATGACTTTCATTTTGTTTACAGAATGTTAACTTCTACTGTAGGACTGGGAATAACTTGTTTGAATTATGCTTTGGTGAACAATGATAGAGAGTATGAAACTTCTAGTCCTAACTTATATTCTTAGTGAATTTGAAGGATTTGCAGTTACTAAATGAAATTTGAAATCCCCTGCAGCCAATGATATTGAGACATTTCACTCTGAAGTAACTGCATATAAATTATTTCTCCTTCCCCAAATAAAGAAGCTAATTATGCAATGGATGTAACCTCATTTACCTTATGCATCATAATACAGATACCCCCCTCCCAAAAAAATAAAAACCAAAACAACTAACAAAATAGACAGTGACAATCTAAATTACTCTTAAATTTGCCTTAAGAAACAGAATTGTTCTGAGTCCCTATAGTAACTTAAAAGAGACAGGGATCATCTAATATACTATAAAATGGGAGACTATTGAATTACAATGCTACATTGAATTATAATTTGAAAGACTAACTTTTATAAGGTGATATGTTGTAAGCATTTAATATTGTAAGCATTATGCATCTTTGATAAATTATCAAAGATGCATAATGGTATGTCAAATACTGTATCTATTGGAAATGTAAATGAATCCAAAAGCAATTCTATCACTTTTGGTGGACATATAAGGAAGCTAGAGGTTATTGGGATCAGATATGTTTGCTTGTTTCCTACCTTTACTATTTTCATTTAAAAAAAAACTTAAGGCAGCAAACATATCCAAAATACCTTCCCTCTGCTATTTCCCCACTAACAACCACCATTGTATGATATCAGTTGGGCTGAGAAAGAATATCTGGCCCAAAGTCATCCAGCTGGCTTTCATTCCTAAGGGCAAGACTAGTACTCAAAGTCTCTTGGTTTCTAGCATGTTGCTGCTTTTAACTACTATATCAAATTGGCTATTTCTGATTACTCCTAGCAAATTAAAAAAAAAAAAAAAACTATATCAAACAAAAATCATAACAGTTCTTCAGATGAAATCTGGGCTTTGACTCTTTAACAAGAGAACAATTTTAAAACAATACAATAATTCATAGAATCACAACGGCAAAGAGACGCTGTATATTTTATGCTCCTTCTCAGGGTGAATTAAGCATTCTAATTACTCTACCCAGCTTTATGGAATCCAATTTGCAGACTATTCCTCAAATTTTCACAGTGACCCAGATCATGAAAAAGTAACTACACAGCTACATCCAAATCACATATCTCAAATCCATTCAGGTTGGGTGGCTAATACATTCAAACAACAAACAAACAAACAAACATACATACAGTGGTCCACAAAATGAACCAATGCAATCTTATGATGTCTACTTAGAACTAAACCTTCCTGAGTCCTTAAGATACTATTTTGGTATAAAAGGATACAATTTCCAACATTTGCTGCTTGTTTGAAGCTGCAAGGAGGGAAATGAGTTCCAAATTCCAATTCAAAGGGTAATATCTGGTGATCACACATAGTATTCAGAAGTTTATGTCTGGTGATCACACATAGTATTTGAATAATACAAAGAGTTTTCAGAGTTCCTAACAGTCATTTTCTCTTTCTCTGTTCCTCATTGTGTGCAACAGATACAATATAAAATCATAGTTTTATGAAAGTCATAAATAATGAGGGGGGAATAATCCTTGATCCTTCAAAAAACAATGGATGAATCTCAGTGAGCCCATGCTTCATACTTACTATGCAAGCTACATTGCCTCCAGTGGCTTCCAAGTAGAACTCAAGGTGCTGTTTATTATCTATAAAGCTCTGTATGGTATAGGGCAGTGGTGGCAAACCTTTTTGGCACCGAGTGCTGAATGAAAGGGCACAGAGTGGAGTTGGTCCTCGGTCCGCAATGGGGCTTCTCAGGTTGCCGCCCTAATGAGCATGCCATTTTTAGTGCATGCACAGTCATGTGTGACTTCTGCATGGCATTTTTAGCACATGCACATTTGTGAGTTGTGCAGAGTCGCATGTGCACATGTGCAGTCCATGAGTTGGGGCAACTGCTGGCATGACAGCAGAGATGGCTCTGCATGCCACCTTGGGCGTGGGTGCCATAGGTTGCCATCACAGGTATAGGGCCTGGATATCCAAGAGATAAGTTACCTTTGGTTGCTTCTGTCCATCCAATAAGTTCCAGCAGAGTAAGTGTGCTTCAGATCTCCTCCATTCAACACTGTTATCTTGAGAGATGGAGGAAGTGTGCCTTCTGCTTTAGTTCCCACTCTACTTTTATCTTTTGTCTAGTTTTGTTTGACACCCATAATCCATTGGTGTAAACAGCAAATAATAATAATAATAATAATAATAATAATAATAATAATAATAATAATAATAATAATAATAATAATAATAAT
>JANHFJ010010624.1:18197-28841 GCA_032468195.1 Cerberus rynchops
GACCCAGGTTCAAATCCCATAAGGGTATGCCCGGCTGACGAGAGCAAATAAGCTTGAAATAGATCTATACCGGCCTCTCTGAATTTTTAAAATACCAGCAGTAAAAACATTTAACCAATATATATATATATATATTAAGCTCCTATCTTACATAGGAACCTAAGTAACATAGAACCTAAGGCTAATTGATCTGGGGATTCTGGGAGTTGAAATCCACACATCTTTAAGTTGACGTGGTTGAGAAACACTGGTAGTGTCATCTGCCTTTTTTTTTTTTTGTTTTTTTGTAGTCCAGATTGGGTAACTCTTCACCATTCTGCAAGATATTTTAGGCTATACAAATGCATTAAATAATGCATAATGATGTGCATTCTGCAAGCCTGGCAAGAGAAAAACTTGTCTTTTCCACAGTTCTCAGGTTCAAATGAATTTTCTGAAATATTTGCATAATAAACTATTGATTTGTTCTAAAATAACCTTTCCTAATCTGGTGGGTTTGTGGGATGTGGATTAAGGTTCTTGAAGTACGGTACATCTGAATTGGAGGAACCTACGGTATTTGGAATTAGTCTAATCTACAGTCATTTTGCAATGTTGTTTCTTATGGTCAGGCATGAAAAAGGTTATTTTTGAATGATTATATAATGCAATGTACTGCCCAGATTCACTACGCTCTAAACTTGTTCAATGTTTTCAAATGGAATTTTCTCAAAATATGATGAAAATTTTTGCCAATACCACAAGCACAAAACTTTGTTAAGTTTATAGCTGGTCAGTGAAGCCAGATTTCAAAAATAAACCCAGATGTAATGTTTGAAATAGGGACTCAAGTCCTATTTAAAGAATTTTCCTGATGGATTTGGTCTGAGATGATGATGATAATGATGATGATCAGGATGATTGCCATAAACCTAATTCATTGTCCACTTATTATTAGACTATAAACACTTCTTGAGTGTTTCCTGTGCAAAACAACACTAATTAGACATGCTGCTGCTGTGGAAATCTTGAGGCAAACATTCCATTTGAAAGAGAATTTTGCAAATAGGTCACTCCATTCTGTGTGTTTTGTTATCAAGTAACCCTGTGTTCTTTTATTCTTCCACTTCAGGCAGAATTTTCAGAACTCAACTTGGCTGCCTATTCAACTGCTGGCTGTATGGTAGACATGCAGGTCATCAGGAATGGCACAAAAGTGGTCAGGTGACAAATATTAAAGTTTTTGTTTCCTTCCAATTAACTTCTTTGTCTTTGCTTTTTTAAAAAAAAACAAAATGTGTGCTTCCCAAGTTCTGTCAATAAGGAATAGACAGTTGCAAACAATTTACAACGGCCTTTTGCAGTAGAAAAAAAAGATCAGTCCATTTTGTGAGGTGTTGATTGTTAAAAGGGATTTGTGTTTCAGAAACAGTTAAGATCTTGTAAAATGCATACAATTGTTTGAAAGAAGCGTCACAACTACACTGATAGGAAACCCATATCAACAATAATCCCAAAAATTGATTAGGACAAGTGCATATTCTTGGATTAAAAAATATAAGTAAATGTATTTTGTATTAGAAAAGTAGGCTGGTGACATGCTTTTATAAACCAGAAAATATTGTTGAAATGTAATTATGTCACATATTTATTTCATTTGTAACTATAGTAATATAACTAAAATGTCAGGACATACAGTATTTAATCAAACAAAAGGAGATTGGGAGAAGACAGAATTAAAGCAAGTCTTTCTTTTCCCACACTGACTAATGTCTAAACCTTGGTTGTTGATGTTAATTTTGTATTCTTGGTTGATCTGCTCAAGTCTAATCCCTTAGCAGTAATGAAGCAGCTTTCTTTACAAGCTAAGTACTATTATGCTTAGATTACCTGATTTGGAAGCTAAACAGAGTTGGATTTAGTTTTTGCTTAGATAGACCAGGAAACACTATAGAGATCTAGTTATAGCAGGAACTTTAAAAAAACATCCTGGAATAGCAAACCACTAGTGTTTCCAAGAAACCAACATGGTTGTGTCTATGTAATCCCCAAGAGTCAAGCCAAATTTGAGAACATTTTCACCTTTTTCTTACTCCTTGAGTGTGAAACAGTTGTTTTTTGCATTTATGTCTGTGATTATTACAATTGAGCTGAAAGCAATATTTTTGTTCGTGTGTTGATTTTTATGTACTGTGTGCTAAAACCTCCTGGTGTCACTTTGTAGTGATAGATGGACAGCATATAAATTTGATGAATAAATAAATAATCAGCACCTCCCACCTATGATTTCCAACAATTGTTTGTGCACTCTTCTTCTTAGTCATATTTTCTTTCTTTTTGGTGTTCTCATAGTCTCTAGCTTTGTGCACCTATGTGCCCATTAATCCTGCTAACTTTGGTGATATAAATGCCGTTATACTATGGATTAGACTTCAAGATCTTACAAAGGGTTATTAAGAAATTCTAATTGGTCACCATAGCCAATTAGATAATCACATAGTATAGTATATTGCAGATGATAGGTGGTACTAGGAAACCACAATGAGAGAAATATATGCAGATTAAATAGGCAAAGAGCTCATCCATATAGCTAGTTATTGCCATACTATCTTCCCATTACAAAACCAAGAGGAAATCCTGACCTTAGATTTTCAGATTAGTTTTATGCCAATGATAGCACATGGTCATCATAACAAAATGCCTTATTGGAGTTTCCACTTGCATGTTTCCCCACTGATCCAGTTTATATTCTGAATAAGAAGGACAGTGTAATGTTTCAGTCTGATCATCTTCCATTTCCTATTGTGTCTTTCCCCATTTGTTTCTAGGGCTTCCTGTTTGCCACAATTTCCCCTCTCACTGCCTCATAATCTTAATGATTTGCTGAGTTAAGACCCATGTATTTATTTTACAGTGAGGATCACTAATTGCAATTTGACAAATATTTTCAAGATCCAGAATTTTCTCAGGGAGAAGACCATGGTTGTTCCAATGCATGCTTTAGTCGTGTCTTTCCAATATCTTTTTACAATCCCTGAAAGTTAATCCAGTCTTACAGATTGTCTGAACCTTCCTGTTTTTTTCATTCTCAGCACAGGAAAATACTTTTATTTGTTGGCAGCAAGCTGACAGTTCCCTATAAAAAGGAGCTGCCTGCCTGCAGCCTGTTGTTAGTTGATCAGACCCAGTAATAAACTACTTTGGAGTCTCTTGTTGGTCTGAGTCCTCTTTATTTCCCACAACTTCACACATTTATTGCCCTAAAATAGAGAATGAGCTAAACTGCTGGGTAGAACTTCATAATCTGGGCACTGCAGAACAAGAAGCAATGGGTGGAATCTAATGAAGGAGAGATGCAAACTAGAATTATGGAGAGGTTTCCTGACAGTGAAGACAATTAACCAGTAGAACAACTTGCCTCCAAAAGTTGTGGATACTCCAACACTGGAGGTTTTTAAGAAGAAATAGAACAACCATTGTCTGAAATGGTATAGCAGGGGGTTGGACTAGAAGATATCTAAGATCCCGTCCAACTCTACTACTATTCTACTACTTAAAATACTTGGCTTCAAGTCCTTGTGTGGTACACTTCTTAGGATGGCTGGTTCCATAATAAGGACATAAGGATGTTGTTTTATTTTTCCTGTCCTAAATATTATAAATCTAAAGACAACCAGCAATCTCTTGAATTGACCCTAGAAATAAATTAAAAAGTATGTTGGCTAAGACAAAGGGATATTTGGGAGCTGTACTTTACACATTTAGGAAGTCCAGTCAGGGGCAAGGATTCTTAATTCTAAATAAACCCCTCTTTTGAAATCAGTCTGTTGCTTTACCTAAGGAAATATTTTGCTTAAAAAGTTTTTTTCTGTGTTTTTATTTCTTCACATAAATTTTAAACCTTTTCTCAGATATCTTAATAAATCTCATGTTGTGAAGAGAAACAGAAAAGCTGTACGATTTCCTCAGGTAGCTGCGGTCACTGGTTTACCCCCCCCCCCTCAAGTTTGTTTGAGAAGGCCAAGAATGCCACAGCAATTTATACTTTGTCCAATTTTGCCTCTAATTGTTTATTCTTCTTGGAAAAAAATAGTCCAATAATCACTCTTTAAGAAAATAATCGACTTCCAATACAGCACTTCTTGTCACTCAAAAATCTCAGCTAAAACAAGCCAGACTTTAACTATAATAGACAAATGAGGATTCCTTGAGAGCAGAAATCTCTTTTGTATGTGCAAAATGGTCTTCCTCCTTTACTTATTTTATTCTCATTTTACTTACCTTATGGAGAATTTGGCAAATTTGGGCCAATTTTCAATGAACAATAAGCCAAATGAAATTCCTGTATATTATTTCTGTGCTCTGTCTAGACAGGGGAGATGAACCAGACTTGTAAAAACACCACATAGGCCAAATAGGATATGTGGCAAGTCTTGCTTTTATAGAATTACCAAGGTTATAGTGGCTTGTTAGTTACTTGGTTACCTATTAAGTTAACTTCTTCATTTCCTTTAGAATATCAAAGTGGCACATAAAGTTGCACTCATTTTAGATATTTTCATGGAGTACAGTGTTAAAACAGACTACATTTTTCTCTGTTGATTAATAAGGATGCAATAGCACTATGATTCCATCAGTTTCTTGCCATGAGAAAATGTGCCTAAAAGCTCATTAATATAAACCCAACCAAATTAAATGCTATCTATGCCTTGTAGAAAGTAATAGCTGAATAAGTAATAGCTGAAATTGTAGAACCGTTCAGAAAAAAATACATAAGAATGTATACATTTTCAAGGAAAGGAAATTAAAAAATGAAAAAAAAATCCATTGAAGACCCTTCTAGAGATATCTCACCTACTTGGATATAAAGGTGGTAGACTCAAAAGTCAATTCTCTTTTTTGCTCCTGAGACTATAGCATTATTTATGTAATCATTTAATGATGTATTCTGCAGGAAAATAAACCTTCTAAAATAAACATGTGCACTGCATTTGGAAATGTTGTTATAATTTTATATATGTTAATAATTTCTACCACCAAAGATTCAGAAACTGTCTTTTGTTATCTGTACAGAACATGGAAAAAAAATCATGGCATCTATCCAAAATTCTCAGAGAACAACTTCTGGTTGACTTTGTTATACTAAAATAATATATTTTGATCTTATCACAGAACATTCTAGTGTGGGATGAGTGCTAGTGGATTATATATAAGAAATATATTCAAAGTTTTAAAACTCTGTTACTGTAGGCCAGGGGTGTCAAACTCAATTTTACTGAGGGCTGCATCAGGGTTGTGTTTGCCCTTGGGAGGCCAGGTGGGTGTGGCCAACTCAACGTCACTTGTGTCAATGGCGCCCATGGTGGCCTGAGCGCTCTGCCAGCGAAAATGGGCTCCCAAGCTCCGTTTTTGGCTGCGACGTCCTCCTGAATGCTCTGACAATGAAAACAGAGTTCGGGAGGGCCGCATGCGGGCCAGATCTAAGTACTCCATAGTCTGGATCTGGCCCTCAGGCCTTGTGTTTGACAGCCCTGTTGTAGGCAATGAAAGTTTATATGATGTTTTTAATAGAAAACTGTAATGAGTACTTAGTTTGAAATTTGAGAAATTATCACCTAGTTTAAGAAGAGGAAGAATAAAAAAAACAAAAACAAATTCGGATTGGAAGATTCAGTTGACTATTACTGTAAATGTATTGTTTGTTTGGTTTTTTTCACCTAGATCTTTCAAGCCTGATTTTGTTCTCATCCGTCAGCATGCTTACAGCATGGCCTTAGGAGAAGACTTTCGCAGCCTTATCATCGGCCTACAGTATGGTGGGGTCCACAGTGTCAATTCACTTTTCTCTATCTACAATTTCTGCAGCAAACCCTGGGTGGTAGGTAATATTTTTAAACATCCTCACATGAAATAAAAAGGGAATTCATTAGGGTTATATGTACAGTATGTACACAAAGGAATTTGAAAGTCAACTTTTAGTGCAAACTATTTTTAAAAAAACTTAAATCGAATTCTTTATCTTTACCACTGCTGAATATTTCAATAAATAATACAACTGTTTTACTTCCCCAAACAAGACAATTTCTCAGCTGTTTAATCCATCTCAGCACAAAATGTCTCATTTAATCAATTCTACAAAATCCCTTTCTTCATCTTTAATAATATTGTCTATCCTGAAAGGGAACACTGTATAGCTGGGAATTAAGATAAAAATGTTTTTAGGGTATATGTTTTGTTTTGCTTCTTTGGAAAGATCTGTTTTGAGGTTCTTTTTTTTTTAATTCTGAGAAATTCTACCATCACCATACCTCTAAAGAACTGTCAGCACAATAGTTTAAAAACTATAGAAAATACACCATAAATTATCTCTGCACAAATTCATTTTATTGGAAACATATAGTGTTCAAGTACTTCTCAAAGAAAGGACAGTAGCTAAAGTAAAAATATAAATTTGTAGAATGCCATTGCATAAAACCTGTGGAGACAGAGGAAGATGACCTTGAGGAAGATATGCACGCTCTGTTACTAAAGCAACAAAGGATAAAACATATTGTAAATCCACAAGGACAGAAAATATGCAGAAGAGGCCCAGGCAGATGTTTCCCTAATTCACAGGACTATAAGAAAGTAGAGAAAATACAACACAATCACACTTTCGAGATTCCACTATTATAGCCACTCTCATTATAAATAATTTATATGTGCACTGAAAGGGCCGTTGAATGTGTGAAGAGTATATTTTTAAGAGGTAGGATTAGGACATATATCTGATTCAGTCTTCCATCTTTCTGAGGTTGGTAAAATTAGAATCCAGATTGTTGAGGTCAATATGCTGACTCTGTAAACCACTTAGAGAGGGCTGTAAAGCATTGTGAAGCGGTATATAAGTCTCAGTGCTATCGCTATTACTATCTGATTACTTTTACTTGTATTATTCACTTTTATGCTGGGACAGATATACTGAGCCTGTAATTTAATATAATTTAATAACTAATCAAATTCAATTTTGTACTGGTCCTGCTCATTATATCCTTATCTTACCGACTTTATATTGGGTGGCCTTGGCTTATCTGAGACCACGTGCAACTGCTTGTGCCACCCACACAGATTGAACATTCTTTCTTTCTCTATATATTTTAAACAAATTGAAAGCAGATATATAATTACATATAATCACATAGGTCATCTGCCAAGGCCCCGACTAATGAACTCAAACAAATCAGAACTCTAAGGCTAGATCCTCCTCAAAGATCTTCTTTATTGAGTACATGGCTTTAATGGAAAACTAACTCTAAATCTTTCCCACTGTTTAATTAAAATAGAAAATAACCCTATTCCAAGTGTCACAGGTCACAATGGCCAATTGGGTTGATTGGCAGGCTCTCCAGGCACTCCTTCCCCTATCTTATCCGTTGCCAGTAGAGATGACCTTGGTTCTCATCAGAAAGCTCTCTGTTGTGTCTAGTGAGGCATTTCAACCTCTGTCCCCTTCTGTATGGCAACTGAGGAACAGAAAAATGGCTCCTGCCAGGTTTGGTTTGAAGTTGACATCTTTGTGTTGGCATGTACACATACATGATATGTATGTATGTGTTACAAAACTGAAATTTACAGATTACAAAAATGTTCCATATTGTAATTCTACTAAGTACTGTAGATAGGCATGCATGGAACTCAGAGCCTTTCATTGAAGAAAGATTGATACAAATTAGCGCCAGTATTTCTATGTCAGAAATATAGCAATGATCACTAAAATCTTCCTGTGTTAATTTTTAATTTACATGTATTTTAAGAACACTTCAATGTCCTTGAAAATTAAAGACACAATAGATTAAATTCTAATTGAATGTTTTATTCAAGGCCTGCATCTATACATTCACCTCCAAACTTCTAGATATTGTATCATGTTCATAATTATGACTAGATGAAAAAACAAAGCAACACAAACAGAATAAAGCCCCTTCTATATGCAATAAGTTCTGTTTATATTCCTTTGTCTTATTCTAATTAGGGTAAAATATTATCTATAAAATACTGAATTCTTCATTGCATTTCCAATCAACAATAAACATGAAACATCATCACCATGAAATATATTTCATATCGAGTTGTCACCCTCTTGTGGCACATTGTTAATGCAGATAGGATTGCCATAGAACCTATTGAAGAGACTACCATTTATAATAATGTGTTCCTATGAATCAGCAGTCAGGCAGAAATCTGAACTATTTTTACTGGTTATTTCCCTTTTATTAAGAGAAAATAAAGTACATAACTGCATATTTGTTAATCTATGTGAATATGGACTTTAGTTGTGGGTGTTTGATTTATATGCTGTTTCATTAAAATAGATAAAACACAATTTTTGGTTTTGTTTTGTAATCAGATATTTAAGTTAGTTGTGAGGAGGGCCAATCATTCACCCTCAGGAAGCAGTGACAAACCACTTTGGAAACCTTGCCAAGAAAACTGCAGTGACTTGTTCAGGAAGTTTCCAGATGTAAACACTGATTTGAAGGCACGTACACAGAAAAAACTTCTCTGTAATGACACGTGCTACCATTCCTAAAAGATCACTATATAATTTTAAGAGATCTCGCTGTATCATTTCTGCATCTCTTTAGATACATAGAGGATGAGCACTTCAGTTTTTCATGCAAAATATAATCCAAAATATATTTAACTTCTTCTCATTATGTACTGTAAGAGCCTCGGTGGTGCAATGGTTAGAGTGCAATACTGCTACAGTTTGGCAGTTCAAATCCCACCAGGCTCAAGGTTGACTCAGCTTTCCATCCTTACGAGGTGGATAAAATATGGACCCAGATTGTTGGGGGCAATATGCTGACTCTGTAAACTGCTTAGAGAGGGCTATAAAGCACTATAAAATAGTATGTAAGTCTAAGTGCTATTGCTATTACTACTTGGAACCAAAGGCCAATTTGAAGTAAGCGCCTATACGCTCTGTATACCAGTAGCCTCAGGGTGGATGACTGAAAGGTAGCTATAGTGGTAAACAGTCAGTAGAGATTTCAGACTGGGATTGGAGAAGTAGCAATCATATCATTTGCATAAACAGAAGATGGATGTTAGATGTTTGCTTGTTTAAACTCAAAACTTAAACTTTAAAACTTTAAACTCAAAATTTTAATCAACCACTTAATTTTATTTTTAATCTGTTTTTATAATTGTTGTTGATTCATTGCCTTGTTTTTTAGATGGTTGTACACCGCCCTGAGTCCCTTCTCGGGAGAGAGGCGGTTTAAAACTTGGAATTAATAATAATAATAATAATAATAATAATAATAATAATAATAATAATAATAATAATAATAATAAACATAGTGCCTGATGTTTAGTGTAAGACTGTTTTGCTGAATGGAGTAAAAATTGGTGTGAACCCTGCTTGACCACTCAATGACTTCATTCTTTGAGAATCCTCAAAAGTGGTTGGCAAATATGGCACAATCTTATGGATATTTAAGGAAGAAAAAAACTTAAAATACTTTCGTGTTTTGGGTGAAACACAGCGTGGATTTGGTTTCAAATGAGTCGATTTCAATCGCTAGTAAAAAGGCTGGATTTAAAGCAACTCGATTTAAATCATAATTTTTCAAGCGCGACCGTCACCTCTGACCCACTGTGGACTCTCCCACACTACAACTATTGCAGAATATACAGCCTCGTGCAGCACAGCTAAGTCCGCTTCACGCTGAATAAACTAAATGATTAATGGATCTTAAATAGAAAACTGTCTTCAGATAGATTTTTACTCCAAAAGCATTTTACTAAAATAAATTTGATAAAAATAAAAATAAATCTGACTTAAAAAAAATCTGATTTAAAAAAAATAAATAAAAATAAAATCTATTTTTATCCACCCTGGGTGAAAGTATTGTAGAACGCTTCTAGACCAAAAAAAAAAAAAAAGTTATCTGAACCACCAAAAATCGAGGTGTGTGTGTAGTGGGGGGAAGGGATACAAATGTGGAAAGGAAAAGAGAAAATGTTGCTGTCGCTTTTCTGAATTCAAGCAAAATACAACAGCTTATAATCATTCCTAAGAATAACATATTATTATTACTATTATATTATACCTGTGGTGGCGAACCTATGGCACGGATGCCACAGGTGGCACGCAGAGCCATCTTGCTGGGCACACATCTTGTCAGCCAACTTACCTCCAGCTGAGCATGCACATGCGATTGCATATGCACGCATGCACGATTGCAGAGACCCAGCTGGTCTTCGGGCCTCTGCTGTACATGCATGTGCGTGATTGCGGCTGTAAATCCAGCTGGTCTTCGGAGCTCTCCTACGCATGCACATGCGATTGCTCATGTATGCATGAGTGCCTACATGCAGACCGTGTGCGTTGCATGTGCTGCGGGGGTTAGGAGTGGGAGGTACCATGTTGCGGTGGTTCTCCTTCCTCTCCGGCTGTTCGCAGTTTGTGTTGGCGGGGGGGGCAGAGGTCGACCTCAAGGCCCCTAGTATGTGAGGTGCCTCAGGGGTCGGTTCTCTCTCCCCTGCTGTTTAATATCTATATGAAGCCGCTGGGTGACATCATCCGTGGTTTTGGGGTGAGTTTCCATCAATACGCAGATGACACTCAGCTGTTCATCTCCACCCCAAACCACCCCAATGAGGCCGTTGAAGTGATGG
>JANHFJ010010624.1:33114-46697 GCA_032468195.1 Cerberus rynchops
GGAATTCTGGGAGTTGAAGTCCATGAGTCATGAAAGAGCCAAGGTTCCCGACCCCTGGTATAACCTATTTAAATAAAATATAGTGCCAGTCATCTTTGTAGTCCATTTCCTGATCTGGTCAACTTCAAAGGGCTGACACTTTGACAAAACCACACACACTCACACACACAGGGCCTTATTTAGAACAGGTATTGAGTTCCAAAAAGTTATAGCTGAGTCAGTGACAACAGGGACAGCTGCCAGTGCAGCAGACTCTTGCCAAGGTTGGCTTTGAATTCAATGGAGCGTTTTGCACTTCTGCGAGAATGAATGGATTTGGTGTGAGTTTCATTTGAGTCTCAAACTTTAATCACCTTTAGGAACCTTCGGATCTAATCCTCTCGCTCCAAATAATCCACTAAATGCTTTTCATCAAATATGAGTCTTATGGAATCTGTGAAGCAAAACCCCATTGTATTGTGCCATCACTGTAAGCATTGCCTTCTGCATCATGATCCCCATTCTGGTCATGGAGTAGAATTAAATGCCATTTTCTCTTTGCTCTTGTTCTGATAAGTATACCAGAGGTAGCCTCACTTACATTGCATAATGAACTAACTCTGTAAAAATATAGTAACAGCCCCAGCTGCCATCTGATCAGTGTGCCCCACTGCTGCTGCTCAGCATGTGGTAGTAGATAATGGAATATGCCCACAATCAATGACTTATATGCATGGATGGAATATCAAATCCAATTATTAAAACTACTGAACTTTTTCCTGAAAAATATTTGGCAATCACTTCCACTTCTGATGTGTATCTAATAGCAGTTCAAGAGACTTAAAATGATTTCCTCTCCCATCTTCTTGTGTAGCAGTTTTAAATCAAACATCTCCCTCTCTATCATTTAAGAAATATTTTCTCCAGGTGAAATCTAGCATAAAATGTGTAAATGTAAAAATGGTGGCGAAATATGAGTAGTGAGTTCCTGACGTTTCCTTAGCACTCAGGAAGGTGTGGGGTGGGGGTGAGGGTGAGGGTGGCAAATGAAAATAATTCAATAGTCCCCTCTCATTAATTTTCATTTGGAAGAAGTCAGTTATTTCCTGTAGTTAAGTAAGATGCAGAGTAGATATGACAATCTCTAATCTAACCAGGCTGAGTGAAAGGGTATATAAACATATTGGCAGCACAAATACAGGCTATGCAGCTGTCTGAGACAAACAAAAAGCGCTTCAGGCAGCATCAAGCCAAGCATGACAAATGGAAGCAGAATGTCTTGTGGGATATGAAGAGGACAATGCAGAGCAAATGTCTAGCTTGCCTTGTGAGTGACAGAGAGTGGTTTGTTTGTACACATCTTTTGCTAGAGAAGACTTTGACCTTAGCTTTATATTAGTTCCAACCCATGGAGTCTTCTGAGCAAATAGTTCCCAGCTCATTAGCTAACTCTTTGTTGATGCCATTTTGACAGCCATGAGAACCTGATAAAAAATGGGAGAAATCTGAGTGAAATCTGACATTCAGATCTTCTTCCCAAGAAATTATTGGCATCCTCCAAATGCACATCACTCCCAATAGGTTTTTAGATAATGCAGCCAAGTTATCCTGCACAATCTTTAATGCTTGAATGAGATAAAATATTTAAATATTATTCAAATCTATCTTTATTCACCTAGTTTTGGAATTTATGAGCTTGTGTCATGCCCTTGACTCCCATTTGACAAATGAATAGAATTCCAACACTGCCCCACAGTAGACACAAGAGTACAAAGTGAGGGGAATAGGAAAAAGAATGACAGCTTGATCAGCGCTGTTCCACGTCTTTCAAAACAGACGTAAGACATGTTTTGTTTTTGAATTCCAAGACATCTACCTGCAACAACCCACCAGGATTCAAGTGATCAGTTCAGACTGACTTCGAAGAAGGGCCTTCCCACTTCAATAATAAGGGCAAGCAAGAGAGCAATCTTGGCACCCACTACCCAAGTTTTGTAATCCCATTTTTCTCCAGAGGATTACCTACAGATAATTCTTCTGAAAGTAATGAATAAGCCTCACTTTAGTGGAAATTTAGTGGCTGGGCAGTTTTTCAAAATGTGAATATATACATAAACACATTTCTATATGCACCATTTTCAGTGTTTCGGTTCTCAGGTAACCAGACCAAAAGTGCTTTAAATAATGGATAGAAGACCTTTTCTTTGTTCTGACTATATTCCCCAATGATATTCTATCAGAAGCCACACTGTGATGGCATCTGAGGTCAATTTCTCTCTTTCTCCCCTTCCACCTGCCCATATACTCTCTTTTACTAATAGTCTTATTATTTCTCCTTCCCTTTTCCTTGGAGATGTTTGCTTGGAGAAGGATAACTTTTTGCATAGATCTGAACTGATAACTAGCAGAAAACTTTTGGAATTAGAGTATGGGACACAGGCTAATGAGTCTTGCTTTAAAAAATGAGTGACTCCCAAAGTGCAATTACTTAAGTCCACATTTTTATTTCTGAGATGCATGTATTACAGAGTACTTCAAAGTCCATGATGGGACCTAAGAATTATGGCTCAATAGAATAGAGGCCCCTAATTTTTCTGTGCTACAATCCTGTATTTTCCTGCATGGTATTTATAATTACTACTGTTAGAGGCAGGGAAACATGCAAGCATTCACACGTGTACATGTTTCCCTGCTTCTATCCATAGCAATCATAAATACGATGCAGGATTGCAGTTCTGAGCAATTGCACTTTTCTTACATAGTTCTGTGGATGACAAGCATGAGAAGAGGAGCAGAAAAAAATGACTAGAGTGAAGACAAGGGAATTTGTTCTGAGCAAAATACATTTTTAAAAAGGAGAAGCAAAAATGTTGCTGAGAATAGAGCAAAAGCCTTGCTAATACCTGTTGGCTGTCGAGACCTTGCTTCTTTCAAGTAGTAGAGAGCCTTGTTGTAGTCTCCAAGGTGATAGAATGCTACTCCTGACCGGTAGAGTGCCTTGAAGTTCTCCCCTTCTTTCTTCAGTACTTTCAGGCAATATTCTTTGACCCGCTCATAATTCACCAGCTCAGCTTGAAGTAGGCAGGCTATAAGAAAAAAAAAGAACAGCAACTACTATGCTTTAAGTCTATTTTAAAGAATTACTCTTTCAAGACCAACAAGAGAAAGGATGTGGAGTTGGATGAAAAGGAGACAACTTAGGAAATGGTATTCTCATTTAGCTGAACATCAGATCCCATTTTCCAGTCTCTAATCTCAGCAGAAATTGTCTATACTGCAATTAGGAACTGACATAAAGGTGGCATGGATGGATGGGTATCTACTTTGTTTGTTTGTTTGTTTGTTTTACAAATGAGCCAGGAATTCCCTATGCACCAAGAACAAACCTTTGTCCAGACAGGCAAATGGATTCAAACTGTATGAAAAAAAATAATACACACATACAAAGCATATACGTAGGTACATAGAATGCTGAATTACATGGGCAGCTTAAAAGATATTAAACTAAAGAAAAAATAGTGTTATGAAAACATAAATATGGATACTTGAACTGCAAAGCTACTTAACATGAAGTGTAATACCCAATAATATTTTCTCTTTTAATTGTATAATTTTAACTTAACACTTGCACTTTATTTTCTTATTCAAAGCCATTCACAATGATGTTTCCATTTTCTGTTATAATCTGAAGAAATGCTCTGTAATCAATAGCCACACAAGATGGAAATAAGACTCTTCTTCATACAGAAGCTATGCATATATATGGAACACGAAAAGTTGATATGTTAACATTTGCATGTCCAACTGCAGAACCCTGTAAAAGTTATAAAGCTGCTGCATAGTGTTTAGGATTGTTCAGTAAATCTTTTTTATCCTTTTTGCACTGCAAATGAAGGCCTGAGACTACTTTATTTAAAAACATTTGGTAAAACCATGGGACCATATGTAGCAGGGCTTCCCACATCAGCCCCTTTGTGACTAAGGGATACATTATACCCACTGAAGATGCAAACTCACTAGATAAGCACTGTCGTTATTTCAGAACAGAAGATCATTTACAGGTTCACGGTAGTGACTCACTGGCTGGACTGTGGTTATATGTTAAAAAATGTCTTTTGCTTGCATCATGTCTTGGTATCTTCAATTTACAGAATGATAAGGAGACCGAAAAAAGCTGCTGTCAGCATGGGGCCAACAGACAAAAATCTAGGAACCCGGTCTGTTCTCAGACACCTTTATGATGTTCTTTCTTGTCATGTGTTTGGCAAGAGATTCAGCTTTTTCTTATCGTGCTTGTTTTTCTTTCACAAAAACTCTACATAAAGTGTACCTTTCCTGAACTGAAGCCACACAGTCACATCAATTATACAGATCTACACAGGCACAGACAAAAGTACATAGTTATTAAATGTTCTGTCCTATGACTGCAGTGAGAAATCTCCATGCCTGTATTTTGTGCAAGGTACAACTTAGCAAGAATGGATTAATTCTGCACTTCTCTCTGCATATTTTTATATCATGTTGTTTCCAATAAAGACTCTCTTTTTTTAGTCTCTCTTTTTTCCCCCCTCCACAATGGTACTACTCTGTGACAAGGCCACAGAACTGATTAGTTCAAAGCCAGACATAGGATCCCTTTTTACAGGATTTTATTTTCCAAGATGGAAAAAATTCCTGACCTTGAAAGGGAGACACAACATAAGAAGCCAGGGATTTAAACAATTTGTCCCCCACCTTCATCATAATGTCAGTATTAGATGGACTACCTCTTCCCAATTACATCTGCTCCAGGTCTGGCAGGAGAAGTATGTTGTGAGTCCCATCTGCTAAGAAGTCACATCTGGTGGGACCCAGGAGAAAGGCCTTTTCTGCTGTGGCACATGTCCTGTGGGACACCATCCCCTCTAGATGAGATTGGCTTCATCTTTGCCAACCTCCCAAAAGTCTTTCAAAACCTTATGTCAACCGTTTTGGGGGTTGCAAGGGAATGGCATTTGATGAGATGACTCCATTGTTCATATTATCTTATGTTCTCTCCCAGCCTTGTAATATTAATTTTTGTACTTGTTGAATGCGTGGAAGCCGTGCAGAATTGGATGGGTCTAAACAGGCTCCAGCTCAACCCAGCCAAAACTGAGTGGCTGTGGTTTCCTGCACCCAGATACAGCCAGCTTGTTCTATCGCTGGCCGTGGGGGGAGAGATTTTGACCCCCGCAGAGAGGGCTCACAATTTGGGTGTCCTCCTGGATGTACGGCTGTCGTTGGAAGATCAGATTGCAGCCATCTCCAGGGGGGCCTTCTATCAGGTCCATAGGATCTTCCAGTTGTGGCCCTTTCTGGATCGGGGCACTCTTCGCACAGTCACTTCTGCCCTTGTGACCTCCCGCCTAGACTATGCCAATGCTCTCTACATGGGTCTCCCCTTGAAGAGCATCCGGAGGCTGAGGTTGGTGCAGAATGTGGCCGCACGGGTAATTGCGGGAGCTCCTCGGAGCTCCCATATTACATCTCTCCTGCACGAGCTGCACTGGCTCCCTGTGGCCTTTCGGGTGCAGTTCAAGGTGTTGGTGCTTACCTTTAAAGCGCTCATGGCTTGGGACCCGGGTACTTATGGGACCGCCTGTTGCCACTGTCAGCCTCCAGCCAACCGGTGTGTTCCCACAGGGCAGGCCTCCTCGGGTTTCCACTGTCAGGATGGTGTCATCTGACAGCCCCGAGGGTACGAGCCTTCTCTGTGGCTGCACCCTCCCTGTGGAACGAACTCCCCCTGGAGATTTGGACCATTACGGACCTGCGGACCTTCCGGCATGTATTAAAAACCCATCTATTCCAGCAAGCCGGTCTGGCCTGACACTCAACAGGGTTTTAAAATTGTGCGATTTTTACTCAATTGTTTTAAATTTTTTAAATTTTAATTGTTATAATTTGGCTTTATTTGAATTTCTCTATTCTGGCCAGTGATTTAATCTATTTTAATTGTATTTTAACTTTTGTGTATCTTGTTTTTAGATGGCTATACACCGCACCGAGTCCTTCGGGAGAGGGGTGGTATAGAAATCGTGTTAAATTAAAATTAAATTAAATCCTATTGAGCAACAGATATGAATCATAACCTTGTTACTAACAATTGGGTTGATAAGAAACTGAGTTTGGTGAGAATAAGTATATTTATCCCGATTGCCAAATAGATGACCGCTTGCAACAGTATACTTACCAGACATTACTAATATTTTTTAAAGTTGTCTACAGTATTTCATTTTGTAGGTAGGTAATATGGATTGTGTATATATTCTATTTCATACAAATAGTGATAATAATGTGTAAATGTGAAAGCTGGGAACAATTTAGTTTGGTGATTTATTGGGATTTGGCATTTGTGTACATCAATGGTGGAATGCAATCGGTTTGGTGTGCATGGCTTCTAAAAGGCAAGTTTTTCCTTTCTGGAGGCAGTCTAGATGAATGGGAGGGCTGTGGAGGCACGCAAAACAGCTGTTCCGTGTGATTCAAGTGAGCAAAAAAGAAAAAAAGGGGATATAGGACAAGAAAGGGCAGGAGCAGATGGGCAGGGCCAAACATCGCCACCGTTACCGATTCAGTAGAACTGGTGTGATCAGGCTGAATAGCATCACTGGTATACATGCATTTAACTTAAATATGACAAACATATATATATATAATTTTACTGCGTATCAGCAGTGTACTTGTTGCCAACAATATTCAGTTAGATACCATTTTATAGAACACAATGAGTTACAATAGAGATAATAGAATATCTGTGGTAAGAAATAAAACACTTTATTGTTTAGAATAAAAGTACACTATAAAAAGTGAACATTATTACCTTAAAAGACAATATACATTCAATGAATATAAAATTTATAAATAACAAAACAAGGAGGAAAACTGTAAACAGTGCTACTAAACTAAGCAAAAAGTACATTCCTTTTGGGGAGGAGCATTCTCCTAGATTGCATTTATTTCCACTCTAATGTTCATAATTGCTAACAATGGTAATGCAAAAAATAAAACAATTCTTTACATCTTGGTCCTAGGCCTGTTTCTACAAAAAAAAAGTTGGAATCAGTAGGGTTTATTACTACAATGTAAATAGAATTAAATCCTAACTCTGTGGTCATAGGCATGCTTTTCCTGAGAATAATCTCCATCAAATTTAATGCAACACCCTTCTGAAGAAAAAAAGATATGCTAAATTGAATCTCTTGCAGATGAGTTCATAATTGGACATATCCGGTCTTATAACTTCTGGAATCAGTGAAAAGACACCAGTTGTCTTTTCAACTGGTTTAACAAGAATGGCTCAGGCCCATACATCAAATACAAAAGTAAGAACTCAGGGCATCTTGCTGGTAAGTGCACTGTATAAACACACGAATCAGACTACCATTTCAAATCCCACATAAGTCTGTACAATGGAAGTGATAAAAAGACCCATATTTTATTTGTTTGCTTAAAACATTTATCTAGCCACCCATCTTGTACTAACCTTTGGATGGCTCACTTTTCTTTAAAAAAACATACTGCAAAATAAGTTTCAGACTGAAAATGTTGAAGACATCCCAAAAGAAATGTATTTTTTGCTGGGTTTTCAACCCCACTCTTTTTGCCTCCTGATTAAAACAAAACTAAGAACCAAGCCACCTGTAGGAGAATTTTTTTGATTGAGCTACCACTCTTCCTCAAATAACTATCTTCTGTGGTGTACAATAGAACACCTATATAGACAAATATATTTTATTGGATGGGTATGCTATTTTATTTCTTACAAATAAGAGATACAACTTGAATAGGAACATGTTTTTTCTTAGCACAGCAAAGATTTTCACCATTTTTTGACTGTACTATTATGGCGATTCAGGTATGACCTTAATGAGTGAAAATAACAATCTAGAGCTGCCATTCCATGAAAGGAGAAATCAAAATCTGATACAGCTGCTTTCTTCTTGCCTTTAAGATCTGAGCTTAAATCAAGTTTGTCTCTAGAAATGGGGCAATTCATATTGCTGGCTTTTGTGATTTTGGCTGGTTGCAATATAATTTTGCTTTTGTTTTTATTATGGAAACAACTATGAATCTACTGTTAGCAATGTTTTGACTGTACTTTTATAAGCATATAAAGACTGTTGTGGAAAATGTAGCACCTACTTTCCTGAAACCATGTGATCTATGAATCTGCAGTGACATTGTGATAGATTTCTGTGTGTGAGTGTCCTCACTCTTGCTCAAGCCATCTTGTTTGGGTTGTGGAAGCTCTTATCGATCATATTAAGCCCTCTCTGTTACAAAAACTTATTCAGTTCAACTGAGGAGAAAACTAGGTGCATATTTTGATTATATTATATAACAATTTTGAACTTATGGCAGCTCTGTTTTTTAGGAGGAATGAACTGAAGACAGAAAGTAATGTTAAGACAAATTATAACAGCACAAAAGGACAGAACATGTGCTTGTTGTAGTAAGTGTATTAACCTTCACCCCATTCTACAGTCTCAGTAAATTATGCAGTTGCCAACCCCAATAGAAACTTCACTCTTAAATTACTTTTAAAAGATTTTTATATTACACCTTTTCATAATAATAATGACTGTAGTGAAAGCGGAATAACCAGTTCCTTACTGCTAGAAAGCATAGTGAGCCCAAACCATAGGGCTGTTTAACTGTAGTCAGCAGTGGAATACATAATAATCTCCCTAAAAATATTATTTTAGTTAATAGATCTAGTTCTTTAAGAATTACATTAAAGGCTGGAAAAGTAGGTTTTAATATATTCCCTGCCCATCTTCTCTATTTTCACTGTGCCACTGATAAACACACTATTAATGAGTAGGAAAATGTTATGAAGAAGCGGTCTTTCACTGCCTTGCCAATATTCACAGGAGAATAAAGTATTATGAAAAGATTCCTATATAACAGAATTTACAAAATACTGCATCATGAAAAACTATGACAAAATTTAAATGTTTTTCAAAGTATAGGCTGAACCAGTAATCATACAATAGTAAGGCACTTTTACAACACCATTCTATTGTATATTTTTAAAGGAAGGGGATAGGGGACTATGGAAATATTTCAGTCTTAGAAAAATTGTTTGCATTGGCCCTTATTTTGATGGCAAGAAGGAAAACAAGCATACAGGGAAGGAAATACAGATTATTACCACTGCTTTAGAAATTACTGGAACTCCAGTAGCTTTCAAACTAAAAAAACAAAATAATAACGAATGACTTGGAATGTGAATGGTTGCTCTTTTGAAACAAAAGCATGAAACTTTTTATTACTTATAGCATGAAACAGAATCATGCCCTGTCAAAAATAGCTTATATCATTATATCTATATACATTTTTGTTCAGCAAAAGCAGTGTTTGGGCAGCTGGTTTCTTACATCAATATGTTCCAGGGAGAGTTGTTTCTTTCCTCCTGTGCTCCAACTTTGTCCCCTCTCCACAAAATTCTGGGAAAGTTGTGTGTAAAAAAAATATTGAAGAAGCACTTCTACATCCACATAAAAGCCACAAAAATATCTGGTGTTGATTTGGTTCTCAACAGGTTTGTTCCACATTTGTATTTAGAAGATGTATTAGCTTCATTTTGATTTTTTTAAAGTAATTTATTTCTGTGCAAACCTAGATAGAACTGCCATGAAATTTCTACATTCATATTGGAATTGACATTTTGAAGTATGCAATCTTTTAAATTCATGCAAAGAAATTTTCCCAAATACTCCCTATTCCATTCTATATAAGCATGATGACTTTCTTTGCATCCCTTCATTATGTGGCTCACAATGGTGATTAATCCCAACTGGCTGCGTTCATAGCTACCTGCTCTGAGAACTGAATGTGAGAATAAAACAGCAGCACAGGAAATGAAGAGGAGGGAATAGAATTTTAATCAGGAAGTTTTTGAAATTTGTGTTTTCCTACAAAAATATATATTGCTATATGTATAGTGCTATAAAAACTTCAAGCAAAAGCTCCCTTGATCATCTGGGAACTTCTGTTCACACACCAGATAAATATTTGATCAACATGGGATGAGAGCAATTTTTTAAAAGATAATTTTAAAAAAGAGTTAAGACAGCATAGATTTAAAAATCACAACAGTTCGAAGTGCTAAAAATTGCAAGAAACAGGCACTAATATCATGGTTGCCATCATGATCAAATATGCGTTAGTGTCCAAAGAATGCTCAGCACATGGGAAGAAAAGAACAAGAAAGAAAGATAAATGGAATTTCAGGGGTCAGTTGCATTGATGATGGTTTTATCAGGAGGTGCCCATCCTCTATACCAGCTGCAGTAGCCATCTTTGTGTTTGATGCAAGCATAATGCTTTGACTGGTACCCTGGTTGGCCAAAGCTGGAAAGCATGTCTGTCCAGAGGCATTCATTCTTGGAGGTCACAAAGCAAGGAAGATAGTAGCATGGCTTAATCTATAATTACAAAACAATACAAATGAAATGTGTTGAATTAATCAGACACTTTTAAGACTGTATAATTAACTTTTGTGCTCATATACAGTATGTATCTTCTGAGCCATGGTGGCTCAGTGGTTAGAATGCAGTATTGCAGGTTAATTCTGCTGACTGCCAGCTGTCGGCAGTTCGATTCTCATCGGGTCAAGGTTGACTCAGCCTTCTATCCTTCTGAGATCAATAAAATGAGGACTCAGATTGTTGGGGATGATTTGCTGATTCTGTAAACCGCTTAGAGAGGAATGTAAAGCACTGTGAACCAGTATATAAGTCTAAGTATATAAGTCTAACTATTGCTATTGCTATTCTCATATACAAAAAGTAGCATATACCACTAGATTAGTCATGAAGTAAAGAATTATTTCAATCCATTTTCATTTTCAATCATTTTCAATATTTTAAACCATCTGGTGCTTTATTGAGTCTGGAAATCCTAATCTTAGTATGAGAGCAACATTATAATAAGTTCCTGAAGCTTGCGGGCCTCGTTTTCTTCCTTAGATTTTCACCAAGGAGTACAATTCCTTTTCGTTGCCTTTTTGAACCATCAATTCCAGAATATTAATTATAGTATCTTTTTGGATTAGTTCAGGAGTTTGGGAGGCAGAAACAGGGTGCTTCACTGTTCTCATCCTTCATCTGGGGCCAGTTCCATTCAATATAAGTAAGTGGCCAAGATATGGCTCTTACAGGATCCAATATGGGTCAGCTGCCGATGATCAACCCAGATTGGATCCAGCAACATTAGCCTGGGACATATATATTTGCCTTCATTCATCAGATGGCTGTTACTTTCTGAAGTGTCTCAAGCAGAAGTTATAACATCTACAAGAAATCACTTGGTGATGTCATCCACTGACACAGGATTAGGCATCGTTCAATCTTTTATTCTGGATAGAGTTGCACTACAGTGCAAGTAAACAGTGAGTAATTTGGATGTACTCCTAGAATCACAACACCTGCATGAAAAGCAGATGGCAGCTATAGTGCAAAGGGACATTGCACAACTCCATCAATATGCTCTACAAGTGATGTCTTAGATGACCATTCAAAAGTTTCAATTGGTCCAGAGAGCAGAAGCATGGTAGTTACTGATATACAGTATCTCAGCACACCCAAGTAGCATCTCTACTTCACAAACTGCAATGTTTACCATTGTGCTTCTAGATGTTAGTTCTTTCTTAGAAAACCGTTCCTGGCCCAGGGCCAGGTTACATTCACAATCATCTATCCCTGATCACTCCTGCACATCTGGTAAAATCTGACAAGAAAGACATTCTCTTGTTCTTGTTATTTGGCAACATAATCTAGTTGAACAGGAGACAGGCCTTTTCTGTTGCTTCCCTTGCCCTTAATAAGAGTATCCCTCCCCCCCCCCAAAAAAAAATTTGGTTGGACCTGCTCCTATCTTCCTTTTGAAAGTGCTTTTATTCCTCTCACTGACAGTGCATTCAGGAGTGGTATGAATTCTTCACAGCATTTTATGTGTTTCTGTTTAGGATTATGTTTACTATTTGTTTTACTGTATTGAGCTGAGTTGTTTATTAATGATGAATGAAATCCTGAACTACTGTATGTATCGAGTATACAACTGTATACTTTGATTAAATACATAATAAACATTTCAAATGTATCGGGTTGGCAGAGACATCTCTTACCTTGCAGCCACAACCCAGGTGGTAACGATGGTTTAGTCCTTTGCGCTGAGACAAGGTCAATCGATCCCACTTTTCATTCAGATTACACAGTCCAGTGTAAACCTTTCCATCATAAACTCGACCTACAAAACATAGGCACAAATTATCCATTCCAGTGTCCTTCCTTTTGAGAGCTCAAGATAATTTCTTAATTTATTGGGAGAAAAAGAACTTAAAAGATTGTTCTTTTCTAATGCAAAATTTCCCAACATTTCGAATGATAATAAGTTTAGAAAAAGCAATTAAATAATTTGTCATATGGAATATTTTACTGATACAATACTAATAAAAGCCAATTAAGCAGATAAATTAGATTCAAAACAAATACCCAATCATCAGCAGCAACAGAGAGAAATAATACTTATGTTGTTAAAAAAAAGCCCAGGGAAAGAAGATACCTTAACCTGTAATTAAGAGGAGGTTAAAATATGCTGCCTCATTTATTTGGAATGTACTCCCAGCTGAATCCTAATATTTACTGGGTTTTTAAAAAGCTTTAAACACACACCCTTTAAAACAGGTTCTTAATGATATACATTAATTATTTTTAGGATTTCTTGTTTAAAACCTGACCATGTTAGTGAAAAACAGACTCATGTATTCATGACAATAGACCTCAATATAATGACTGGAAGAAATACTTGTAACTTAAAGCTGAACTTCAGCCTCTAAAAATAGCTGAAACTGACACAGTCTGTAAGCTTTCCATAACAGAAAATTTGTTATGTTTTTACCTGTAATCATATACTGGTACTTGTTGACCTCCAACTTGACTCCACAAAGACTTTCAGAGGCCTCAGTGTAGATGTATTGAACCTGTGGCATCTTGTCAAAACCTCTGTACATCTACAAAAAGAGAGCAAACATACAAGAATGAAATGCAGTGTAACCATAACAAACAAACCCCTCACTTTTCCATTATCCAGCTACTGTCTGATCTACCTTTATGTTAAGAATGTGTGTCCCTGATGAGTCCAGAATCCTGGCCTACAGTTTCCAATATCCCAAGAAGCAGTTAAGATAAATGATTTAGTAGTGTAGACTACACATACCTTGACTCCATTCAAAAACTATCTAGCTTTCTCTTGTTTTGGAAAAATGTGTAGTCTTCAACATCCCCATCCCCACCTGATATTCCTTGATTCTTCAAAACATATAGCAGACAACTTTTACTAACATTGAGCAGAATCCAGTGGAACCTGTTCCATTCTCAGATCTATTTAAACAGGGGGTTCTGACATGTTAGTATTTTTGTTAGAGCAATCAAGGTGGCATTGTTACTCATAGGATCTGTCATTACAGGGTAAAATTCTACTCAAGGGTAATGAGGAATGAACACTGGTTTGTAATGGCCTATAAAACCATCTCTGCTTGCTCAGCCTTTATACTAAGATGGAAAGACTATAAACAG
>JANHFJ010010624.1:161423-176997 GCA_032468195.1 Cerberus rynchops
ATGAGGGTGTAGGGAGAAGGAGAGGGAGAGCGAAAGAGGAAGTGAGAGAAAGGGAGAGAAAAAGCAAGAAAGGGCACAAGAGAGAAAAGGAAGGAATGAAAAAAAGAATGAGAGCATGAGAAAGAGAAGGAAAGGGAGTGAGTGACAGAGAGAGAGATGAAAGAATGAGGAGAGAGAGAAAATGAGAATGAGGAGTGAGAAGTGAAAGAGCAAGAAAGTGAATGAGAGAGAGAGAGAGAGAGAGAGAGAGGCTCCAAATCTCCCAGCCAACCAGCCTTGAGTTAACTGCTGCTCCGCAGCTGCCCTTTTTGTCGTTTTTTAATTGGGTCGGTGGGCAGCCTGGTGGGAGGGGGGAGACAATCTGTTGGTTGACTTGGCTGGACCAGCAGCTCCAGGGAGGAAGCGCAGGAGAGGAAGGGAACCTACCAGAGAGGACGTAGCCTGCCTGGGAAGGGCGGGTGGGTGGGTGGGGGGAATCTCTGCTTTTTCTATTTCTTCTCTTCCTGTAAATCATGCAAGATCAACTGTTCTGTGGGTCACTTTTAATAGTTAACGCAAAATTGTACTCACCAGAACCTTCCTATGGAGGTGGGATATACACAGGATAGGTGGCTTCAGGTCAAAATCAAATGACCTTTCTACTTCTAATTATCCCAAGTTATACTTTAGAAATCCTAGGAGTGCTATTGATACAAAGCATTTAAAAGCACAATCTAGGAAAGTTGAAAGCAGCACAGGACATTAGCAGATTAGGGTTTTATTGTGCAACTGCTCTGCCCAATTCTAGACTTTTACAAGAGATCTAAACAATATTCTGCATTTCTAATTCTCCCATCTTTTTCCATGGCTGTTTCAGCTATTTTTTTTACCAAAACAGGTATTGTTTTTTAAGAAAAAGGTAGAATAGGTGAATTGTGGGGTTTTTTTTTTTAAATTGCTATACATCAGAATCCTCTATCTGAAAAAAAAGTTCATTTCTGGTCCTATCTTAACGTACAATACAGGTTGTCTATTTACCATCATCATTGCAGCTACTGAAGATAACTGCCTCCCAAAATCATAAACTGTGATTATTCCATCCCCCATCTCTAAGGGGAGAACATACATTAAAAAATGAAGGGAAAGCAAAGTAAGAAGGACTATTCTTTAAACGTTGATCAATATTTCTGTAAATGGTGATTTCATTTGTGATATACTGAAATCTTTCCAGTAAAAACAGAAAACTAAGAAAAGTTAAATCAGTTATTGTTTTCCCAGTCGAATAATCCCAACCTTTGACATACTGTAAAGCACTATTTTTATTTCTCCATCTAGAGCACATAAGGATGCAGTTCTACTCCCATGCATAATTTTCCTAATTTTGGAATAGTTAGTAGAAGCAAAGGGGCTTTCTGTGTAGATTCCTCTCTTTGACCATATCCCTCCTTTCCCTGAAATACTTTTATCAGGAAAAAAAAACCAAGTGTAATGGAGACAACCACAAACCTTGTACAGGGTAAAGATCAGAACTGTAGAGCTGGGTCAATCTGTTTTTTCTCAGCTGCTACATGAATATCTTTGTTCTCAGAAACAAGGAAAACCAGTTTTGCACTGAGTTTCTTGTGTTAATCTCAGCATTAGAATGTCAATTCTTAGACTATAAATTAATTTTAAATAATTGCTTCTTGTTTAATGCAGAAGCTTTATTTTCTAATATACTTTAATGATGTGTTAACACTTGTGAGTTTTAACTTTCTATTGCTGCTTCTACTTGTTTTAATTTTATTTTACTTCCTATTTCTATACTGTATTTCCTTTTTACTGTTGTATTTCAACTGTAATTGTTTTTGAGATTTTTTTTAATGGAAAGCAATATACAATTCAGGCCAATTTGTAGTAGTTAAGACCTTGGACACAAAGCCAGTTGGATGATCTTGAGCCAGCCAGTCTCTCTCAGCCCTAGGAAGAAGGCAAGGGTAAATCACTTCTGAAAAACCTTACTAAGAAAATGCAGGGAATCATCTACAATCCAGGCAGTCATCAACATTGATTCGAAAGTATAAATAAAAATAGACGATTATTTCAGATGATAGAAAAATTGATAAACATCTCATACTTACACTATTCTCACCTGGGCCCAGCAGAAGACAGGTTTTTTTTAGAAATTATGAGCTAATTTCCCCAATCTTGATTTTATAAGGTCCACCCCATCTTTTGTATTAAGGTGACTGATACATAGAACTAACAGTTTAACCAGTTTCCTGCAGCTTTGGTTACTTACTACTTTAAAATTGGATACATGATACCCAGGTGGAGGATGACAAAATGTGGGTTACAATGTTGGGACACAAACTACACGATATATATAGATATTTCTGTGCCACATGGGATACAAGTAGAAAAGACAGAATTTGTATTGTGGTACCACATTTCATCATTTTCATATTATTGCAGACCCCCATGATTGGCAAGGTTGCTTTCCAAATCATAAACTTATGTCCTTTCATTTCACCATTTTGGTACATCCTTGGCCACATAATGTTAAACATCAGGAGGAGATGAACACAGTTTTTGTAGTTTTCGAAAACGTTTGCAACTTTTAAGCCTACTGGAGTTTTCTTTTTCTTTTTTTATGGAAGATTTTCTGACTACACATGGAGTCAAAAAGAGAATAAGTTGACTATTATCACTCTGGTGGAGAACATCCCAACTCCTATTTTAATGAGTAGAACTACAAAGACTTGGGAGATATGAGGGCACCATCTTGTGGTCAGAAGAAGCATATAGATATAATTTCAAAGGAAATGTTTTTCCACATGAAATCTAAAACTGTAGACAAAAAAATGTAACTAAAGAGAAAAAAAATGCACTTGGTTAATGTATATTGGTTTGTGAAGAGTTCTTGTACATCTTATATCGTAATTCAATGTTTCCCCCCCTGAAAATTTGCATAGCATTAAAAACTTGGCTTTGATGTCAAATCTGGGCCCTGGCACCATCGGTGAGCCTGCTTCTTGGTGATATAGATCATGTAATGTTGTGGTTCTCAGCATTTGTGCTACTTTATTGTTATTTGTGTTTTTAATTATTTGTTGTGTTTTACTGTTTTTATTTTGTTGTCTGCCTTGAGTAATTTTATATTAAATGGTTAGCCATATAAATGTAATAAATGAAAGTATCTTGGCTGGCTTCGCACCTTATGCCAAAATGTAGTGCTGGTTTTAAAAAAAAAACTTCAGAAACTGCACAAATCCATCCAATTGCAGTTTATTGAATAAACTATCATTAGGCGAACCATGGCTTAGCATATTGTATATAAAGGACCGATGAATAGGGAAGATTTTCGTCCAAGATTGAAACTGTTAGATTTGTCAAGGAAAACCTACAATTTTCTTTCAGCAATTTATACAATAGTTATGTCAGTTGCAATCCCATCTTTGTGAAATAATGGAGAGCTTTTATTCTTTCCTGTGTTAGGAAAAGTTGATTGTGTTCTAACTTAAAAAATATGAGTGATGTCATTGAAAGTGTCACATTTAAAAAAAGCTTCTGACTTGTATGAAAACTGACACGCAAGAGAGCAAGCAACGCCACCCTGTTCTTGAACATGTGTTTTGCAGTGTCTGAGCTAGCTGCACTAGCTAACACAACCTGATTGAAAATAATGTTTTGTTTCAACAGGTGATGGACAGCTCAATGCCTCTGATAGGAGAGCACTTGGAGGAAGATAGGCAGCTTATAGCTGATATGGTGGTCTCTAGGATGACACAGACTTTAATGACTGTGGGATCTTCTCCTTCACCCTTGAGGCCTTGGGTAAGAACAAGAGGCATCTTTCAGGGAAATCAGTCTAACCGGGTACCTGATTTTCAAATGACATCTACTGTATAAACATAGACCTTTTCAATACTTTAATTAAAAAACATCTTACTCTAAAATACTATGCTCTTTTTTCTAGAATCCCTACCTGCATTACAGACAAGCTATGTAATTCTGTACTTTTTATATAACACAGTAGCTGAGGCTGAAATCTGAAGTGTAAAGCTGGAGAGAGGGGGAAAGGACTTGAAAAATCCTTAAAGTTGTTTTTACAACAGCATAAACAACTATGTAAGCGACATGCAGTGCTATTCATTCAACAAGTGCAGAATACTCTCCATCAAGGTTTATCTTTAAAAAGGCAGATGGAAATACTATGCACAAAAATCCTATGATTGGATTTTTAAAAAATTTAAATTTTAAATTTTTATATAATTTTAAATTGTTAATCTTTTAATTTATATTTTAAATTTATTTGTATTTTAAGTCTATTTTTTAGTTCATTGTACACCACCCCAAGTCCCTTGGGAGAGTGGCGGTTAAGAAATCTAATAAACTAAACTAAACTAAACAAAGCAGCAATGCAAACAGTTGGAAATATTAATTTCATAACAGGTGATATAAGGTATACTTATTATCTTATTCGACAGGTAGCAAAAATCAAATGGAAAATGTTCAGATATCTGTATGAAATCCATTCCTCAATTTGGTTGATCCTGTAGACAGCTGTCACATTAGCCATCCCTTCCAAATATTGTAAGCTATCAAAGTCCACTGAGCCAATCAACTTCTGAATTAAGGCTAAAAAAGTGTATTTAAAAGCTACTGAATGTTGAATAGTGAATGTTCTTCACTCGTAAACACGTTTAATTGTTGCATTGTGTTCAATCTCAAATCAAATATATAAGTTTCCTTATTTTAGAAACATAATCATTCACAGTATCAATTGTTCTCCAACTCACCAGGGAGTCCAAGAGTGCCATGCAACCCTGGAGATCAGTGGACTGCCTTTTCATTTTTAAATGTTCTTTTTAACTTTCCTTTAATCTTGTTTTTAACTGTTTTTAAGTATAACTTTAATATCGTTTTACTATTTTATCTGTAAACCACCCAGAGGCATGCAAGTGTGATGGGCAGTATAGAAATTTGATACATACATACATATCCCCACACACATACATGTATACTGCTTCCAGGCCCACAGATAGCATGTATTTGAATATCACTTGGAATTATAGCAAAAGAGAAATATTCTTTTCTTGGTCTTCTAGCTTCTTGCTATGGGAAGCTGATTGCTAAACCAGGTCTCTGATCTAATTGGTTGCTTCTTATCCTAAGATCAAAACTATGGATAAAAAGCAACTAAACCTAAGTGTTTCTAGATCTCTATTTATTCATTATAAAAGAATTAAGCATCTCTAATTTTTCCAACTTTTAAATGTGGTGGGGTTGGCTGAGATCAAAACCCATATGCAAATTTCTAAACTAAAAAAAATCAATATATTAAAAGAACTTAGCATTACTATAAAGGAGACTTTTCCCTTTAGAGGCTCCAGTAGGATTTCCCTGAAAAGTCCATTATGGCACTCTCTAGCATTTCACTTACCATCTTGATGGTACTGCAGGTTGTTTAGATCCTTATAAGACACCAGATAGGTCTCAAGATTGCAAGGTTTGTCCTAAGCAGCTTTTAAGATAGACTGTATTACAATTAGTTATGCTTCATTAAATGAACCTGACTTTGTGAAGTAAGGAAGCATTAGAATAGGATTTTGGCGTATTAAAGGCTATCAAAAAAGAAGTCAGCTATCCCTATTGTATTGCATGAATCTGCACCTACCTAAATTCCTCCTTTTAGTCTGATAAGGAATAAAAGTTCAAGAAGTGTTACATATTTTGCTAAAGTTATAGTTTCCATGCCCATCTACAACGTATTTTTCCCATTTATTTTAGCCACAAAGATTAACTATAGATAGTTAATATGATATTGTGATATACTAAACAATTGGGTCATCATTCTAGAGGTATTTCCTTACCTACAGATTTATATAGGTAAAAAAACCAATGTGAGTGGGAATGATTTCCACATTCCTGCTAACTTTCTCATTGACTTTCCTTATAGAAAGCAGGCAGTGTTGGAAATGACAATCGTGATTGCAGCTGAGCATAGAACTACCGGAAACAGCTACAACTTTGCCAAATTTCAATCCCACAGGAATCCTGAGTCCTGTATTTTAGACACATTCTTTAAGTTAGACCATTTGAGATATGTTAATTCAAAGGTTGCCCTATGATCCAATTTAAGGTTACAAAAAATGAAACAGATCCAAGGAGTTTTAGTAGTAGGTAATTTGAAATTGCAATGGGCAATACGTAACAGACATCTGTTGATTCTCTTTGTTATGTTCTGACTGAACTGTCTTTATTTCAAGCCTCAATCATTGAAATCACAAATGCCAGCACCACATCTTGGACAGCTTTCCCAACCCCGACCACCACCTCAAGGTACTACTTCTACCATGTAATTTTTTCCTCTGTAAATGTATGAGTAATGAAATGTGGCTTTCAAGATTTCTGCTGATTTTCTGAGGGGAATATGGTGACAGGGCAGGGTTAAAGCTTAATACAGCAGTATTTATAGAGAAGGCAAAAAGATTAAGAATACATATTTCTTCTCAGTCCATCCTAAAAAAATATTAGACTTAACAACCAAGCTTAATAAGGAAATAGAAGCAATGCCAACAAAAACTTGAGAAATGTTGAAATATATTTTTGTTTCAGATGCATAGCTTGCCCACAGATTGAAGTTACAGATTTCAAAAATTAAAGAGCAGAATTTAAAATGCACCTTTATTAGAGGAAAGTTAGCGAATTGAGACAATAAAGATGTTTTTTTAATGTTTTGCTAGGTTTATGGCAAGGATCTATAAACATCTGTGCCAGTGGGTATGTGTGACAAGAGACTGTAATGGGAGTTCTCTAAGGAAGTGGTTTTCCTGAGAGACTTACCATTTACAAAATGGCTGTTAGAGTTGGCACCACTAGACAGAAAATACTAGTTTGTCAGAAGAAAAGTGGTGGTCCACTCTTTTTTCATCCTTTCTAATTTAATGTATTTGGTATCAGCCCCAGTTAACCTTTTGGCAGTTTGCCTGTTCATAGCAACTGATTCTTAAAGAACTTAGCTATCCAGGGCAGCCATATATTCAACCTCCTTTATGAAATTTTTCCAAAGTTGACTATAACGAAAAAAATGCAGAGATAATGTATTCATGGGAACAAGAGACATTTTAAGATCCTTGAAAGTTTTCGTATTTCTTAGAACTCATCAGCTAAGTTTTATAATTAATTATACGTGATTAATAATAATCGAAGAAAAGGGGATGTTCAGGCTTTCAACAAACGTGTATCAGTTCAGAGTCATGTTAATAATGGTCAAACTTTTTATAAAAACTAATCTTGTTTTACAGACAGTGTCTGTATTCCTTTGTTCCAGGTGGCCCATGGCAGCCTCAAGGATCACAGCCCATACAGCCAGGAGCCCCACCCCAACAAAGGCTGTCCCCACAGGGTCAGCAACCTCTGAGCCCTCAGTCCACCTCATCACAGCAGCAGAAGTCACCTGGATCTCCCCAGCAAACTAGATCGTCAGCAGGAAGCTCACCAAGTCAGCCTTCCAAATTAGGCATGTTTCCTGCCCAGCAACCTCGGCCTCCGGCACAAGGATGGGCTCCTGGCCAAGGATTCAGTGAACCTTCTAAGCAGCATCCTCATCTAAAGTATGTGGGGTTTGTTTGTTTTTTTTACAATTCTTGAAATTTAAAGTTAAGGTTACTACAGGTCAAGCCATGTCTCTAGAACAGAACACCAAAACCAGTGCAGACAACAAGAGACTCAACAACTGAACATAAAGGGAAGACTAGTACATTAAATCTAATTTTTGACACACTGTTAAGTCTTACTGGGGGGGGGGGGGAATATCAGAACTAAGCAAGAGCTTCTCCTTTTTGCTGGCAATGCCAAGGGTTAAAGATAAATCCCAATGATACAGTAGGGAGAAGTTTGTAAACCCTTTTGAATTGTCATTATTTCTGCACAAATATGGCATAAAGCATTACAGAAGCCTTAATTCTAGACAAAGAAAAGCCTATTAAAGAAATGTCAAAGATATCATAATTCTTCCATTTTTTTATTAAAGAAAATGATTCAAAGCTACACATATATGGCAAAAGCATTTGAGCCTTTGCTTTTAGGAGTTTTAATGTCCACCTTGGTCAGCTATGACTATAGTTAATTATTTCTGATAACTGTTGATCTCTCCTGAAGGAATTTTAACCCATTCCTAATTACAGAATGGCTTCAACTTAAGAATGTTGGTGGGCTTTTTCAAGTTAATTGCTCATTTCCACATTTCTATGGAATCAAAGCCAGGACTTTGACTCGGCCATTTCAAAACATTTTCTTCTGCTTTTGCCATTATTTGGTCATATAGGTTCTGTTTTGGACCATTGATTTGTTACTCCTCTTGAGCTTCACCTCAGACAGATATCCTATTTTCCTGTACAATTTGCTGATACAATCCAAAATTCACAGTTCCATCAATGTTGAAAGTCTCCTGGTCTAGAGACTGCAAAGCTGGCCCACGGCTTGACATTGCGACTACATTTCACATATTTTTGCCACACAAAATATAGCTTTGGGTCATTTTCTTCAATAAATCAATGGATCACATTTTACAGTAGGTCACATTTATGCATATTGAAAACTCAAAAAGGGTTTATAAACTTTTAAGCATCACTATAGGTGTTTTAAAACAGTAGTGACTCACTATTTCCTAAAGCGTCTACATTTTATGAATAGCCAGATTTTTATTCCTTTTTCTTTTTTTCAGCAAATCACAATCCTTGACCAACACCTTCAACATCTCAGAATCTTCACAGCGAGGTATCACAAATGAAGATGAGGCAAAGGCTGAAACCATCCGCAACCTGAGGAAATCATTTGCTAGCCTGTTTTCTGATTAGCATCACAATCCAACCTTAGAGCAATTTTGAATATTTGGGTCTTCTTTTCCTGAAAATTCCTCACTCATTTTATAGTTCCCTACACAAATTTGTCTTTAAATGTATCAATCATTATAGTTTCTTGTATGTATTCCTATATTCAGCAAAAGGGGGAAAAAATCAAAAAGCAATTGAATCTTCTTCCCTATGCTCTGGATCCCACTGGCATCTAAATGCTATCCTCAACTTATAGAAAATAAACACACATCCATCATTACCTACACGTACATGCGTATAAACTGCCTTGAACACTTGCTGTGCCATATATGGCAGATATGCGGAAAAGAGGCAAGCGAGATGAAACATATAATCATCTCCCTCAATGTTCATTTATATTAACTATTTTTATCTACTAGCATGATTCTTCATGTCTTTTATAAGTCAGATTCTAGTCTACTCTTTTAAAAACTCAATTATAAAACTACTCAGAAAATGGGTTATCTATGACATCCCCTTCAAATCCAGAATTATTGTTTCTCAATTCAAATTTCCTGGACTAAATTATTATAATTCTTAGGTAGCACACAACTGAACCTTTTACTTTGGTTGGTGTACAACCAGGATGAAATCCATTCTGATTCCCAGGTGCAGCAGTGTATAAAGAGATCATTTGGGATTAAAATCATTTGCTGTTACAATAGTGCAACTTGCCTCACACCTAGTATCAACTGTCCTATTCCAAAGTAATAAACTATAATGATGTAGGACCTTTATACTGAAGTACCATGTGTATTGAAACAAATATACATGTCTTGAACTATATCAGCATGTCAGAATTCATCTTTATAGCTGTGTATCATGAATTTCAGAAAAAGATGACTGAAGCAAAGTTCTTTGATCCACATTGGGAGTAGGATTTCACAATGAACTACCTCGCTAGAGAAATCAAGTCATAAAATTCTTATTTTGCAAAGTTACATACATGCATACAAAAGTGATAAAACTGTTTAGAAAGAAGCCAGCCACCGTTTGTGATCAGCCACCCAATTAATTTTAATTTTTAATTTGTTTTTAAATTGTTATTTATTGTGTTTTTTAGATGGCTGTACACCGCCTCGAGTCCTTTGGGAGGGAGGCGGTATAAAAGTTTAAATAAATAAATAACTCAATATTTCGAGGCCAGCAAAATAGGAAGTAGCAATTCATTCAGGATAATAAAACATGGGAAATGTTTCTTCCCAACCTCAAAGTTCTCCCCAATGTCAGTGTCCAAATTCTGCAGTATGGCATAACATTTTAGCCACCCAATAGTTAGGATACAAGCAAAGTGCTAAAAGAGATGAGAAAAATATGAGTTCTGTTGCAAAATTTTTAGAGATTTCTCACTTTAAGCATTGATATGATCAACTTCTTTACTGCAGTATCTGTACAAAACTGATGCAAATGAGATATTGCATTTTGTATGCACTTGCTGTATGTAGATTCTAGAGCAGGTATGTCCAACCCACGTGCCCCACAATGCAGCCCCATAATATTGTAAATGTTTAACATTATGTGATTTATATACATTAACTACTATGTTTTATATGCGGCTCAAGACAATTCCCCTCCACTCAATGCAGCCCAGGCAAACCAAAAGTTGGACATCCATGCTCTAGACTAGAGTAAGTCTACTGCAAGCACATATTTCAACTCAGTAGAGCCAAGTTCAAAAAAGCCAGACAAAACTGCTTTGTTCCTTAATATTGTTTGCACAGGCAAAGCTCTGAATATGTTAGCAAGAGCTACTTTTTTCACCTAGAATGGAACATTACCTATTGCCCTGCCTTTTTTCCTAAATCCTGTAAAAACATTTGGTAAACAGAAAAACAAACAGTACTACTAGTTTGAATGTTCAGCAGCTATCTGGAATGCATCCGAGGAACAATTCAGCATTTCAAGAGAAGTAGAGATAAGGATCCACTTCCATTTAAAATTACCCAACTGGAATTGCTTGTCAAACCCAGCACATGGTTTGCTAAGCTAAATGTTCATAGCAAAGTGATCTAATTTCTTCAATATTATCAGTATGACTTACATCATGTGGAATGCACAGCCAACTGTTCAATGACTTCAGAGTGTGATAGGAAAATTTCGATAGAATTTGCTAGTGTCGTTTCCCATCACCAGCATGACATAGATTAATGTAAGTCCTAGTTCTGCTATATTTCACCTTCAATTCTCCTGTCAAATAAGTTTAACCTACCTCATTAAGGATAGAACAAAACATACTAGTCCATTTTGCACTGGAATATTAAAGAAACGTTAAATAATTCCTCTCATAAGCAGTTAGCCTATTTTGCAAGCCAAAGGGCTAATTCTATCAATGTTGTACAGTTGTGGGAATAAAAGGTCTTTATCATCCGCAATATTGTGAGCAGTATGCATCCTAAGTGGAAAATGCCACCACAGAGCAAGTATTAGAAATACAACTACAAAGAACCAATTATTTAGTAATAAAGCAAAATTGCATTGTTAGACTCAAGCAATTTTAGAACCGATTTATGCATGTTTGAGTTCTAACAAAGTTGATTACAGCACTTTAGTATATTATAAACTAGCACTTATTAACTGTTGGTGACATGATAGCAGTGTTGCAATATCTAAGGGGCTGCCACAAAGAACAGAGGGTCAACTTATTCTCCAAAACACCTGAAGGCAAGACAAGAAGCAATGGATGGAAACTAATCAAGGAGCGAACTAAGAAATTTCCTGACAGTTAGAACAATTAATCAGTGGTCACAAACACTGAGCACTCCTTGTGACAGTAAATAAACACGTCTTTATAATACTCCACCTATAAAGTACTACATATTCTAAATACAGTACAATCACATCTTTAATTTAGAACTTAATATGTGAGCTCACTAATGTAAAACTAAGGAATTTAGAATTTGCACTGTGAGGCATAACATCCACCTACTGTATTCTCACAGTTTAGTATTGTGTTCAATCTCTCATCAAGTTGAAATTTAGGTTGAGACAAAACTGACACATCAAAATCAGTGCACTTAAGTAATTATTTTTGTTTTGTTAATAAGGCTGAAAATGCTATACAGAGAAATATTCGGAAGAATAGCAAAGATAATACATTTTCCTTTGAGAAATCATCAATAGTCATTCATGGTTATATTACTTGTTCTCAACCTTAGAAGATTATGTCCTAGTAAGACATATCTTTTTTATCAACTTATCAACTAGACCGTTATGTCTATTTATCCCTAAGAATTGCACATCTTGTAATTATATATTTAAAAATAACCAGGAATGTTTACCTAATTCAGTTGACTGAAAAATGTTAAAAACAATTATTGTGCTCATTAGTCCCATCAATCAGACAATGATTCTTTAAATGTATAGATGACCCTGTCATTTTATTTCATAAAATACTTAGGGTATTTCTGTTGGTATTTACTAGAAATATTTTTAAATAGAAAGGCAGCAACTTTTTTGCCAGATCTTCTGACATTCACCATTTTTCATGTTCTGGGTTATACTGTGTAGCATGTTATTATTCAACTGTTTGTAAGGTGAACAGTTCAATGTCTTATTCTCTCATATGTAAAAAAAATAATTTAAACTCAATATTCTTTGTGCTCCAATACCAACATTGCTTTTCAAGTAATAAAGAAAATATATAAAGTGACCAAAGAACAATCAAATCAGGTGGTTTTTGCAGCCTTCCAAGTGCCAGATATTGCCTAGGAGAGAAAATCTTTCCATGGAAAAAGCATTTAGCCAGGCTAATTACTGGGAGAAAAGACGATAGCACAAATATTTAAATGACAGGTTTAAAAATGAAAAAAACCCAGACCAACTTAGATGTTTATATTTTAAAGTGCTTTTTATCTGATGCAACAAAAGCAAACCTCCTTTTACTTTCTAAGAAGGAACCTGCCACTGTAAATGAAAAGAATAGTGTCCCACAATATTCTTGCGAAAGGGATCTGCATTTCCAAGAGAGGCAGGAAAAATTGTTTGCACTGAACTGTTGGGCCCAAGTCTATGGAATCAAGATGCTATAGTACTTATTTATGCACTGTCATAATTTTAAAACAGTAGACATCATAGCTCTGAAGCTATACAGTTTTAAGGTAAGCCCACAAAGAGAGGTTTAAAACTTTATCAATAAGGCCGAGAGTGTTCTCATATGAATGCACGGCGACTATCAATTGGGCGGCTGCGACTGGCTCTTCCTGGGAGAGTTGGATTGGGTTGTTGAAATGACACAAAAGGATCAGAATACGGTAAAGTGGAGAATGGATCTAAGGGCGGGGCAATAGGAAGATACTGACTTGGAAGCTCAGCAGGGCCAGGAAAGAGGGAGGTTATGGGATCACCAATGGAAGGGACTGTTGGCCTCTCATCAAATTCACCACCAATGATATTGGGGGGATAAAGTGGATTAGGACAAAAAGGATTGGGATACAATGGACTGGGATGAAATGGCACAGGGAGGGGAGGAGGGGGTAGAAACATCATGTGTCTCCACTTCAGCGCGTCTTTCTTCTGTTTCAACTTTTTCTTGTACAGCTGTAGAAAAGGGGAAAATAAAAATTAGCTTGACATTTCATAGCATTTGTTGTTATAAAAGTTTGCTAGCATATTGCTGAATAGTTAGAATATATGAACCAAATTTATTAGCATAACTATCTGCCTTCTGCAGCTTCATCACTTTTTTATTTCATGCAATTTTTCAATCGATATGGGAATCCAGGCCAGAATCCAACAGCTTGAAAGAAGCAGTGCAGGCTGGCATCCGTTCGAATAATAATGTTCACCTGCTTTTTCAGCATGGTCTTTAAAGTACAGTTTGCTTCCTATGATGACTGGAGGTTTCAGTTAGCTGAGAATGTAACTTGTTGAATTCTTGGTTATCCACACTGCAAATATTCTTTAAAAAACAAAGCAAAAAATATATCATGACATCCACTTACTTCTTTCCAATCCGTGTCTCGAGATCTGGCAACCGGATCTGCATAAACATGTAAGATACAAATCAGCTTGCTACAGCAATTCTATAATAATGTAGACAACACATTAGGTAACCTGTATTGATTGCATGATTGCTCCAAGACAATAACCATTTATTGGACACAATGTCCAAACAGCTTCATAGATATATAATTCCTTACAAAGAACCCTGACAAATTAACTTGCAAAGCTTACAAGTCTCTCATTCAGCGTCATATCATTAGAAAAAAAGTTTGATGAACAATTACCTCTAAAATCTCGCAAGTATATGAACCTCCACAATAACTGATCATTTGAAGCAGCATAAAGATCATGACAAACAGCAGACAAAGAAATTAAAGAGCGAAAGTCCAAGAGCCGGAAGATTCGGAGTTTCAGCTCCAATGGAAGAACCACCAGGCCAAACACATCTGGTAGATTCAGTGCTAAAAGGAGAAGGGGAAGAACAACATTATTATAACATTCCAACAGTTTAACTTCTTATCTATTTTATAATTATATTTAAATACTGCTTGAAACAAAGCATGTTGGTAAGTTTTGGCTAAAGGAAAAAGCCATTTTTATGCAAAGAACTTTGAATTTAATCATACATTTATCAAAAACGACATATTAACATCATTTGTTTAATTGAGTTCTCTTTACCTACTTTTAGGACTTCTATTGGAAACAGATCAGAAAAATTATACAGAAATACTAAAACTTCAAAAGAGTACGTTAAGAGTTCATGAGTCATCATGGGTGAATAGGCAGCAATTTACATTCAATAAATAATAATAATAAAATAATAACTTTAAGCACCACTGTATTTCTATTGAAACATATGTCCAAGTGGGACTAAAAAGACAATGTTACCAGAGGTATGATTGCCACTAACCAAATACTCAATATTCCTCGAAATAAAACTTAAAAGCACCCTCCCTGACAGATTTAAAAGTCACTCGTTTAGGGAGAAGTCACATTAGACTTTGAATAATGAAAATTTTCACTCTCCTGATTAGAGCCAAAATCCTCTGGCAGCTACACAATGAAATCAGTATGCAATATCATTTAGTTTTTCTTCAAAGAAAAAAGAAAAGAAAAAGAAAAAAACTCCTATTTGGCTCAAAGTTAATATATTATTGCTTTACTATGTTGTCAAGCCACATAGGAAATAGCCTCTTCGGCTGGCTCAACTACAATAGAGTTTTGCCTGTTAAGTGAAACAAGAATTGTTTCAAAAGGCACTTACAGATTTTAATCTATTTTATAACATTTCTCAAATTAGAATTTGGTACTTGTTCAACTTGCAAATCACAGCTGCAGCCATGATGGGATAAGAAGCAGAAGGAAGTGACTAATTTATAAATAGCAAAAGAATTACGGCTTAGAGGCTGACTACCCATCTAGTGGTGGGGAAAGAATCTTTCTGACTTGGGACCCATTCTGGCTATTTGGCATCAGAACCTAAACAGAGAATGGCAAACTTGTTTGCACAAATGAGCTTCAGATAGTACACTCAATGGTCTAGACCAGTGTTTTTCAAACTTGGCAACTTTAAGATGTGTGAACTTCCGCTCCCAGTATTTCCCAGCTTCAGTTTCTAGGAGTTGAAATCCACACATCTTGTTTGCTGAGGTTGACAGACAAACACTACAGAGGGTGGTACGCTCAGCTGAGCGCATCATCTACACCAAACTCCCCAAGCTGCACTCCATCTACAACAAACGCTGCCGAACCAAAGCTAAGAAGATAGTGATGGATCCCAGCCATCCCAACAACAG
>JANHFJ010010624.1:247522-259392 GCA_032468195.1 Cerberus rynchops
ATTATTCACTTTAAATAGACCTTGTGAGAATGTGGCTACAGAAACACATGGATTAAATTTTGTACAGTCCATAACCAAGTATCCTACAGTATTCCTCAAGTTAAAACCGTTCAATACAGGAAAGTTCAAGGTTTTGATGGCAATGGAAAAAGGGATTTATCACAGGTCCTCGCAGATATGACTGCAGCAGCATCCGCATAGTCACATGCTCATGAGTGGGCTGCATGGAAATCGACATAGATTTATGACAACTAACATCAATGTGCAAAAGTGCACTTGCTTAATGACAGCATGATTCACTAAACAACTGTAGTGATTCACTTAATAACCGTGGCAAAAATGTTATAAAACTGAGTGCAACTCATTTAATGACAACCTAGCTTAACAATGGCAATAGTGGTCCCAATTCTGGTTGTAAGTTGAGGACTTCCTTACAGATGCAGCTGCGAACTGATCTGGAAAAGCTTAAGCAAGCCTGGATTTAAGCAGGGTTGGGAGACCACTAGGTGATGCCAGTTGAGAAGGGTGTGGGAAGTCAATGCCTTTTCTTTCTTTTTCTCAGTTTTTCTCCATTTTATATGATAAACTAATACAAAATAAAAGAGAGAGAAAGAGAGAAAGGCAGTGACCAACCAATCCTGCTCTCAAGAAAACAGCCTGGATGCAGCTGTCCAATTCATGGGGCTGATCTCACCTCATGAAGAGTGGGGTGGCTTTAATTCTGGTGGGATCACAGAGTGACCAGCCAATGTCTAAAATGCTCAGTTAATGACAGCAACTGCACTGCTGCAAGGGATCCACTAGCCATGCCCAATTCTTGCAACCGCTCATCGTATATTTTACTCTCCAATCCCCTCATCATCCTGGTTGCTCTTCTCTGCACTTTTTCTAGAATCTCAACATCTTTTTTTATTGCGCAATGATTATAACTGGATGCAGTATTCTAGGTGTGGTCTTCCTAGGGTTTTATAGAGTGGTAATAGCATCTTTCTCAATCTTGATTGTATCCCTCTGTTAATGCAATTTAGGTTTGCTTTGGCTTTTTGGCTACCACCGACACTGCTGGCTTATATTCAACTGGTTGTCCACTAAGACTCCAAGATCCCTCATAGTTACTGTTATTAAGCCTGGTTTCAACTGATTTCAATAAAGTGTTACACAGGCAAGAAAAGCCAAAAGTACACATATAGACTTTTGGGGGTTTTTTTGCCTAAGTATAAACTTTACATTGAATTTAATTTTGTTAGCTAGGGCTCAGTGTTTAAGTGTGTCAAGATCCATCTGGATCTTCAGCCTATCATCTTGGGTGTTGGCTATTCCTGCCAGTTTAGTATCATCTGCACATTTGTTAAGTTCCCCATCTATTCCCTCATCTAAATTGTTTATGATTGCATCATCGCAGATGCTTCTGACCTATGGGCAATCCAGCCCTGGGTGTTTTGGAATTATAGTTGACACAGCTGCCAGATGATGCAATGGAGAAGGAGGCTCCTGGAGGAGACCCCATAGTTATAAGAGTGTAAGCACAGTTTACATCTTTATGTAATTGTTCAGAAGCTGCTAGCAATACCAGGATTTGCTTGAGTAATCAGGGACACAAATTTCTCCTTCCAATGTTGGAGATCCAAGGCAAAGAGGCCATTTGTGTGGTTTCTCTATCAAGATCCAGATAACTGAGATGCAGTTAAAAAGGAGAAGGGCATTGGCAATTACTTGGAGCTACCGGTTCAAGTGAAATCCAAGGCTCTGATCACAAGGTTGATATCCCCTATTATTTTTGGTCTTTCGAGCACTGCAACAGCAGACACAACCTGAAAGGTTCAGTCTCCAGTCTACAAATGGAGGAGCACTAGTGTTGGCAAACACAAGGGGTGTCCCTTCTCAGAGAATTAGTGTCTAAGTAGAGCTGGGCTTGGTTACATCTGAATGAAATTAGGGATTTCTTGTTGCTATTCTGTTTTGCTTATGAAAGACAACACTTTTATTCTCTCCCGATTGTCATGTACTCCATATCACCATAGATATATTTTCTCTAAATTTCAATATAACCGCAGCAAACGTTTTTGTTTCATTTGTTAAAAATAGGGAAGTTCTGGTCACCATGATACAAAAAATATGCTGAGACCCTAAAAAAGAGTGCAGAGAAAAGCAACAAAGATTGTAAGGAGTCTGGAGGCTAAATCATACAATGAACAGTTGAGAGAACTAGGTATGTCTTGTTTAACTAAGAAAAAGACTAAGGGTGACATGACACTAAATATAAAACTCACATAAAACAAGGGACTGACCTGTTATCTAAGCACTTGAGGGCAGGACAAGAAGGAATGAGGTAAAAAACCATTACATGAGAGCCAACCTAGAACTAAGGAGAAATTTCCTGACAGAACAATTAATCAGTGGAAAGGCTTGCCTCCAGAAATTGTGAGTACTCCATCATTGGTGTTTTTCAAGAAGAGATTGGACAACCATTTGTCCAAAACGGTATAAAGTCTCATGCTTGAACAGGGGATTAGACTAAAAGACTTCCAAGTTCCTATCCAACATTGTTTTATATCCTGTGCTGTAAATTGAATGAATCACATCATTTCTGTTCTCTAATAATATTTTACTTTTTATGGCCACCAAGCATACTATTGAGCATTGTGATTTTTTTGTTTAATGCACATTTTTTTTAAGATGGGGTGTTGGTTTAAAATGTTTTGTAATACATAACTTTCTGGAAATTGTGGTATTTGATAGTCTATGTAATACCTGCCCCATTGCCCATGGCTGTTGATTATTTTGGCTGCATAGGAACCATATTTAGAAAACTGATTTTTCTCTATATAAGTAAGATGACACCATAATCTTTCCCCTAGGGAAATATTAATGTATATATTATTAATCTGTTCTGGTTAGGGTAATTCACTTATTCTTTCCCTTGTTCTCTTGCCCAGAGTTCTGATTTAATTGTTAATCCTTAAACACAAATATGTACATTTTCTTTATAAATGGGAATTTGAAGTAGTTTGTCTTTATAATTAGACATATATTTTAAATTGCATGTTCTCAGCTATAACCTGTTGTCTTTTTGGTGGAAATTGTTATTGGGAGCAATCTGCTTTCATGAAATTTCTGGATAGCAAGAACTATGATGCTTCTGATATAATATTGTGATATAATATTGAAATTATAATGCTTCATGTCTTGTAGTTATTCAGAGACAGATGTTCTTTCCAAATGTGAACTCATTTTCTTTTGCACCCTTGTTCCTTAATTCTAAGATATCAAGTTTTGTGTATTTTATTAGGCTCCTTCTGTTTTTCTTTGGCCATTTATTGAAACAGAGTAATTTAACTTGAAAGGAACCTTAGGAAAGCTATTACTGGGGGCTAGGGAAAAACCAACTAAATAATAAGCTATTAGGAATTTCCAAACAATCATATGACTTGGATTATACACTTTAAGAGTAGTGATAGTATCAAAGTGCTTGTAGATTTGTAATTTAATGGAGATTTTTCTTTGCCTGTTTGATAAGAAGATTAAAGCAAGCTGATAAAATTGTTGAACATGTATTGAAAGATATCTGTGAAGTATTTTTATGATGATCATGAATCATGTCATAGGGGAGACATCTCCCAGTCTTTGTATTTATTCAAACATTAATTAAAATATGTAAGATTGGATCATTATCTGTTTTCAAGGTTTAATAATAATATACTCCACACCAAGTTGAAATAAGCATTTGTCTAGACAAAAGAGAATATAGGCAAAGACTAAAGTATATATATTGCTTTATTTAAAACATCTAACTTCATCAGCAAACAGTTTCATGATCTCAGTGTTTTCAGTCGTTGAAATGTTAAGTTTATATCCATGTTTGGTATTTCAAATAACAAAAAATAAACATAAGACAGAAATTAGAAATAGTGAACACAATATCTCTTTGACAATAATTGCATGGGATTTTGCCATGATTGAGCTGTAGCTCTTGTTCAATAGGATCAAGTGATGACCGCATGCATGGAATTCCCAGAATTTGGACCTACCAGAGAATTCTGGGACTTGCATCCAGACATAAGAGAGATGTTTGGGAAAATTGTAATATGTGAAAATTTCATCCCAGAAAATATTAAAATGAATCCAGAGTCTCAGAGTCCAGAATAAAACTTGTCCCATTTTATCCTACCTTACCCACTTAAAAATTTAATTCCTCTTGCCTGAATTATATATGACTACTTTTCCATTAAGTGAGCAACAGACAATATATTTGGGAAACTTACACATTTGTCTGATATCTATCTTCGGTTCTATTGTCGTCTTCTTGCTAGATATAAATGCCTAAAAGAAAACTGAATTTCATTAGTCGAAGTAAAAACATTCTGCATAAGCTTCTTAAAAATGCAAGAAACCTGAAGCTGGAATTGTGCTTATTTATCCAAAAGAGGAACAATATTTTTTGAGTAGTGAAACATTTCTGCATAATATGTTAGAGGTTTTATGGTGATGGAACAAGCAGTGCAAGAGGCTACAGCCAAAAGTGGGTAGTGGTTCCAATTTTGTTGTATCTTCTCTTCTCTCTTTCTATCATCCTATCTCTCTTCCAAGTGGTAGGCTGAAGGAAAATTAATAGTTGGAGGGGTCAGAGGTTGAAATTAGCTCTAATGTCACAAGTAGCCCTAAGGCAAAGTGTTGTTTCCACCAAACTTTAATTACTGTGCTTTTTAAGCGGAAAAAAGGCCCAAGAGAGTTATCTTCATATGTTCAAGTACAAGTAATATAGATTGAACTCTATCGATACCTCTCAAGTACAAGTAATATAGACTGAACTCTATCAATATCTCCTCTTAAACTGATTTTAAAGAACTTTCATGGTCATTAAATATAAACAAGTTATGGATTCTTATGGTAGCTTCACTCTACCTTCATCTTCCCAGAGAATATGCCAAAGAGTCAGAGGCTCTGCAAATGGACTATATCAGAGGTGTCAAACTTAAGACCCATAGGGCCATATCCACGGGATGCTTAAATCTGGCCCATGACACCAGCCTGGAAATAGCAAAGGACTGGCCCGAGGTGCATCTGGCAGCCAAAATAGGGCAATAATTAGGTGCTACATTATTCATTTAGCAAAGCTCTGGACAGAACAAACACTTCAGAAACTGAATTCTTGTTTCAGAAGAATTCAGTTTCTGCCAAAACGATAACCCATCCTTAATAGAATCTCTGAAATACAGTGTTAGGGGAAAGGATCGTACTAATCTGCTCTAGCTTGCTCAATTCCATCTACCTAAATCTGGATCCATCCTATTATATTTTGTAGTTTGCTCTAATTTCTTTTACTGTTACTAGTAATATATATTATAATTATACTTGTTTAAAGCTTTTCATCTTCATGGTACATTTACTACCAATTTCATTTCCCAGCACTCCTGTTGTGTTTCTGTGTTAATGTACATTAGTCATAGATAATGCTTTTTTGAACTCTGCTTTTAAATGAAAAAGCAACTCTTATTACAAGACCTAAGCTTGCTGCCATGTAGACCACATTACTCTTAATAGCAACTATGTAATAATGAATATACATTAGTATCAATTTTTGAGATATAACACATGTGGATAATGATCAACATTTATTCTTTGGCTGCTAATTAATTAGTGATAAAATTTTTGAACATGTATTTAAGGGAATCTGTGAAGTATTTTTTATAGCAAACGGTAATCATGTCATATGGGGAGACATCTCCTGGTCTTGTTTTTAATTCGAACATTAATTCCAAGAATGTAAAGTTCTGATCTTTATCTGCTTTCTATAACAAGAATCCTATTCGCTTGCTACTCATTATAAGGATTAAAAATAATTCTAGCAGGAAGCCTGTTGAAAATGAAGTTGAGGGTTTTGCTCCAAGTGTTTTATGGCAAGATAGGACCAATATTAGCTGGAATAATATTCAGTTAGCTTTCATCCTTACCTGTAAAGAATCTGTGGTAGAGATGACTGAAGTTGTTTTCAAAACTACTACTACTACATGTACTAGTAGTAAGGAAACATCTAGCAAAGTGAAACATTATGCGACTGACATTTCTTCTATATTTTAACTAAAAATAAAAGAGCATTTTTGCAGCCACATGGAGCTCTTTCAAAACAGGTCTCCTGGTTATACCCAAACTGGACTAGTCACTGGATAATATCACACAACCAGCTTAAAATGTGTCAAGAGTGTAAAAATATTTTGTTCTCTTCCAAAAGCCCAAGATCAATATCAATTGAGCTTCTGAACATTTGAAAACCCACATATACCATAGAATGCATACCTGAGTACAAAGAACAAACTTATAAACAACTTCACAAAATGTAGAAGGTAAATGCAACCACTTTCCACCCAGAGTTTGATTTGGCACTCTTTTCTCAAAGTTTTAATTCCACATCATTGGAGTTAAAATTTGTTGGATCAGAGTATTTTCCCTGAAAGCAAATTCATCCCTTTGAGTCATGGGTAGACAAGGAGCTGTAGTTTCATGCTCTTGGCTCCATTCTTAGACCACACCCCTTGATTAATCCTATTTTCAACCTATAGAGCGCAATCATTTCAAAAGTTACATCTATGTGCAAGTGTCTGTGGAGATTCTCAGTCATCCAGGTCATGGTTATCCCAAAGGTACTTTTTCAAAAGGCAAACTGGACTTTGTTTTTCCAAAGTCCAGTTGCCTCTTGAAAAGCATCTTTGGGACATCTGTGGGCAAGAGAAAGTTGTTCTCATGTTCAAATTTTCTTTACCAGCATCTTGGTGGAGTATAATCTACTCAAATATGTGATATTAGGGTTATTATTCCTTCAGTGTCACATCAGTGCATGACTACAGGCAAAATAAGACATGAATGTGGGTGAGGTAATTATCATGATAAATACATAGACTTGAGAGACTAATGATTTGGCTTATTTTAAATTAGCTTTCTTTGTTATGATGCCATTTGGCAAAGTTTGCAAAATAATTAATTCACAGTAACGGGAATGCATGGCGCATTCCCTCCTCCCTTTTTAAGACAGACTCAGATTCCTCTCGCTTAGTAGAATAGGCTTTGCACCTTTTCTCTAAATCAAATCAAACATACTGTTTGCAAATCTGGGGATAAGTGAAACTTTATCATCCAAATCTTGTTTTATTAGATTTTATTCCCTTCCCATACTGAAATTATGTATCAGTAGCTTCTTCATCCATATTTTTCATCATCTTGGTATTTTGAAGATCATCCATTATTGTGCCTGTATTTATTCTGCTCCTTCCATTTTAACACATTAGAGTGTATACACATGACACCTACATATACCACCCAAATGCCATTTTAAGTTTATATGCACATATAAGTTGGTTATTAATAAGCAAGACAAGAACATCAGAAAAAATGTATTTCATTCTTATATTAGAGCTACCTAAAATGAAATTACAGCTAAACACATTTCATTAGTTTTAGTTATTATCTGGCACATTGAAATCACATATTGACAAAAAATGAAGTTCTGTTCACATTTTTCAATCTAGCACATCCTAAATGCAAACTCTAAAATATGAAGACAGTAATCTCATTGTAAGCAGTTAAACAGTTTCAAAACAATTTAGTTTAAACCCCATTGAAGTCAAGATATTTGTGACTTAATCCCAAGTTTCAAAACATTCCCTGGGCTGTAAATATAATTCACTTTATTTAGAGATAATGCTCTGCTAATTATTATTAATTACAGCCTTATTGTCCAGTGTCCACTAAACCTGGACAGTGTCTTAATAAGCAAAGTGTTATTACATCTGACTTTATTGTTTTGTCTTTAACTAAACCAAAACAAAACAAAGATTACAAGTCAATAATGTTTCCAATTTTAGAAAAGATAGTTCAGTCATAAAATATTCAGTAACATAAATAAGGAAATATTAGGAACTATGTTATATTTTCTTACATAAACACCTGAAGATTGCCAAGAATGAATTATGCTGGAAACAGTCTTCTCAATATCTTATTCCACTCTTTTGCTAGAGATGAATTTTTGTCCTCCAGGTGACCCACAAAAGATTGGAAATTCTTTGGCTTTTTTTGTGTGTGAAAGAGATCAATGGTCTTGAGGTTGTTTGTTTCTATAGACTGTTTTCCTAACTACAAACTTCCTCAAATTCACTGTAAGGAGATGAAGCTAATGAAGTTTTAGATTCTCCATCACTGTTGCATTCTCTTCTTAAATTAGAACCAGAAACTCCCGGTGCATCTGTAGCTGGAATGGCTGTCTTATTATTTGTTCCTAAAGGATGATATTCCAGCAAATTCTGAAGGTGTTTGATATAAGTGATGGCAGCTCTCAAAGTCTCCACTTTGCTGAGACGCTTCTCAGCCAGCTCTTTGGGAAGATGGTCTCTGAGGCGTGCATAGCCTTCATTCACACAGCGAACCCTCTGCCTTTCCCGCTCATTCCTTTTCCGAATGAAAGCTGGCTCAAACGAGTAGTCATAAACTCCCACATACCCAGAAAAGGGTAAATAAGAGAATCTTCCTGAATATCCATTGTAAGGTTGATGGTCCCAGTACGTTTGTCCAAAAGGAAGAGGGATGCCAAATGGTTCTCGGAGTGGTAAACCATGAGAACCGGTAACATGACTGCTTCCAAGAGATACTGGTCCTGAACATGAGAGCCTATTCAAGAGCCCATCATCTTTCTTACTTCCCATTTTAGAAACAATTCAGAGTCAAATTCCAGTATAGGCTTTCTGGAATTTATCCATTGAAGGAGAGGTCAAATAGGCCAGTTGTTCTGCTCCACAATTTGTGGTGTTCAGAGAAGTAGGCATTGGCTTAAGGTCCATGGCAGTAAAAATAACCCTGAAATTCCACTCTTCTATCCAAGTATCAGTTCAGTTCCTTAGTCTGTTATTAGTGAATCAGGATGCCTTCTAATTTATAAGCAGGCTTCTAGGAGCATCACTCCACACTTTAAACCCAGGTTTTCCTCTGATCTTCATATTTCAAAAGATAATGAGAGGGTTCCTGTGTTTCTTTTCTTCAAGCTTGGATGTGTGACTATAGAGATAAAACCAAACATAAATAATCTTCTAGGCTGTAAACACTCCTCACATATTGTAATCCGCAGTGCCCTTTGATATTACCTGCCTCCAAAAGGATGGATAACTTGAAAAGTTTGCAGGCATTTGCCAAGAGTTGCCAAAACTCCACCTCTTTCTCCTCAAGAATTGAGGATCTCCTGTCAGCTGAAAAAAAAATAGCCAAGGGCTTTCTTTATTGAAATCCAAAGTACGAAGGCAGACTTTGCAGCTTCCGCTGTCCTAAAATAATGGCATCAGTCAGTACATAGAAGTTTGCAGATTTAAACTGCATCTGACAAGTTGTGCTGTGATGTGTATGCCCATGTCCATGTGTATATGAATGTGTGCAGAATTGTGAGATATAGACTATAAAAGGAAAGAGTGCTCCCTTGTGGTTGAGAGTGTGACAGATGAAGCATTATTTCCAAACATGGTTGGTAGGAATTGTCTAGCATTCTTTAAGATGTGTGCAGCAACAAAAGAAGATATTTGTTAAATTCAACAGATGCACCTGCAATAAGGGCAATCTTATTCTTCCATTTAACAATTTCCCAACTCTTTCCCCCTTGTTCTCTCTGGTGAATTGTAGATGTAATGAATCTTGGAGCAATCATCTGTATTTGGAATTATACTGTATAAATCATGTGCACCATTGTCACTACTAAATTGATCGTTTTAGTTCCACTATAATTATTCCTTGTTTTATATGCATCCCTTATGGCAGAGTTCTGGCCCATATTTAAAAATTACATTTTCATATTTTTTAAAAGCAATTTCAATCTTTTCGTGAAAAGAACTGAATTCTGTTTGAAAATATTGTAACTTAGGAGACTTTTAAGAATGGCATTGTTCATGAAACAAAAGGAAATGTTAACATTTTCCACTTCAAAACTAATGTATTTCACAGAATAAAGTATCCTATTGTGCTTATCCTATCTTGCTTACAAAAAAGGGATAGGAATTGTTCTTCAAACTGTAATATAAGAAAATATGATAAATGTAATTGTGTTGGATACTAACCTCTACTGTAAGCAAGTTGACTTGAGTTTCTAGGTAATTTTTTTTTTCCTTTTAAAAAAGATATTCTTAGCCTTTTAGATTTACCCCAAACCATTCCTATGTTCTTTTTCTCCATATAGAAATGAATATAGAACTGGAATAAGAAATTTTTATTTCCTTGTTTCAATGCTGCCAATGCTTCATTCAGTTTTTCAATGGATCACTCTATTTTTTTCTTTTTTGGTGAAATCCTTGTAGTGTTTAACAAAAAAAAGTGTGTTTTTATGAATCAAAATGAAATTTCTGCTACTTGGATCTACAGAAGGGGCATGCTATCCACAGAAAGGGTAGGAGAGAGTAATGGTAAAATTATCGTGAAAACAGGATCTGCATGAAACATCACTGTGTATGCCATCATTTTAGTGTCATCATTTTATGTAGATGCTGCTGACTAAAAAGTTAATATTACTAAGTATATTTAATGTACTTTGTGCTTTCTTCCTCTCCATATAGAAAATTGTGATTTGTCCTTTGGAATATTTGGGGTACACAGCTTTATTTGCACCAAGAAAACATTTATTTAAAAAGTTCTTTACAGTAGCATTGTTTCTCTCCAATTTATGCACACAGATACCTTTATATTATATACCCATTTTTCACAGTGTTTAAATATTGACCTTTATATAAAAAGGAAGCAGTAGAACTGACCATGTTTGGAATTTGTTAAAAAAATATTGATTTCCTGAACTGCCTGCTATTGAGCAGTACAGTAAAATAAATTTATTTTTTATGTGTCTACACTGGACATTTTACAATAAAGAACTCATATACCTCAAAAGAAACTGGTCTTTTAGGAATGAAAAAAAAATGAATTTCTAAGATGAATCTCTTTGAAGGGATTGGTAGCAGGAGTCAATGCTTGCTGGTCTTTTCCTGCAAACACATTTTCCTCTGGCTTTGAAATTTCGAGAACAAATTACAACAGGACAAAACCACTTTAGGGAGAAAGTGCTGTTTGATTCTGAATGAAATGTGCAGATTTTTTAACTAAAGCATGCAGCTTGTATGCATGTGAGATAACTGATCATAATACTCATACAAATTCAGCTCCAGGAAGACTGACTGCCTCATACGTTATTACAAGAAATCCTTTCAGCTCTCAAGAGGAGAGAAATACAGATGTTGTATTTTATCATGCCCTCTTGCAGTGGCTTTCCTGACAGCCACCTACTCTTCTTGGAGAAAGGAGGGAACTGTTTTTCCTATCCTGTGTGGTGCTTTCAGTTACAACTAGTAGTCAAGATAGCTAGTTATATTATTGTAACCCTTGGAAAATATTTCTGCAAGAAACGGTTGGGTTGTGGCTTTTTAGTTTGAGGGCATTCAAACTAAAGGGATCTAGAAAGCACATTCAGCACCCGATTTTCCCAGTTCTGTCAGAAGACTATAGCACAACCCTAGCCAATATAAATATTTTTCTGAAATGTTATGAATGTATTTGCCTAAATGTCTTGTAAAATGCATAAAAAAATCCAATTCGTCTCAAGTTGAAAGCCATCCTTTATTATAATTAAAAATGGTAGAAAAACAGCATAATTATAAAAAATGACTAATTGCAACCAGTCTTTGCTGTTAACAATTAACAGCGTATAAACTAAATGAAATTTAGCTAAGGTGTCTTGGGGTCTTATATGATAGAGAAACCATTTTTATTACATTATTATTTATCATATAACTAACCCTTTTATGTCTTTTAAAGACATAACTTCTATTTGTACTCAGTATTTCTCAATCTTGGCAACTTCAAGG